>PVIH01007415.1:0-93206 GCA_004025045.1 Sigmodon hispidus | reverse complement strand
GAGTATTTCTGGGATAGAGACAGACACTGCTGTGAGGAAAATTGAATGACCAAGTTTTGCCTTAATTCATCTAACTTTAAAATAATTATATTAAAAAAATAGAGAATTTTAAGCTATCTCAGCAAGCCTCCTTTTCTTCACTGAGTTGCAGGCTTGTCCTGTGCTGGCAGAAGCTTACTGGTGAGGAAGGGAGCCAAGTGAGCAGAGGAGGGGCCAGGAATGACCACACCCCTGTCCAAGCCAGGGACCTAATAATCTGTAGTTTTTACATCTTAAGTGGCCAAGCTAGTCAACCCTTGGGTGGGGAGGAAGAGCCTCATTGTTGTAAAAGGTTTTCCGGGCCCTTGTGGGCCAGAGGTTTGGACATGGCCCATGGCGGCTTTTGTCCCCCAAAGAAATGAATCAGACACTTATATTAACTTCATGCTATTTGGCCCATGTCTCAAGCACATTACTAGCTAGCTCTTTCATCTTAAATCAACCCATTTCTATTAATCTGTCTGCCATGTGGGCCGGCTCACCTGGATTCCTTACATGTTTATTCTTCAGGGGTCAGATGGAGACTGACTAACTCCACCCTCCTTCTACCTGCCTGTCCTCTGATTCTCCACCCACTTCTATGGTGCTCTACATAGGCCAAACCAGTTACTTTATTTACATCATACAGAGAACATTTCCACCACACCTCGTCAGTTGAACACCGGGTTCTGTTTTTTCTTAGGAACTGTGTGGCGAATACCCAGATTCCACATTGCTTCTGCTGCTGTATCTGTATGGTTGCCATCTAGTTTAGCTATGTTCCAGACTAAATCATTCTTTGGGAGGAATTCTTAATGTTTTCCAAGTTACAAATTGAGCTTTTCAAATTTTTTTTCAACCTATTGGGAGACTGGGGATTGTATGTCCACAGAACACTATTCCTGGTGAATGGTTTATGTAAAGAGAGGTCATGCACAGGATTGTGTCAAGGGACATTTAATTACCCAAATAAAAAAAATGCTTCCTTTTAAGGTATGAAGGACCAAAGACAGCATGATAGTGGGACCTTAATAAAAGTTTGATTTATTTTGGAACATTTTATAGATAAATACAAGTAGATTGGGTTTACAAAATTTATCTTTTATCAGTTTTCTAGAAATTAAAGACCGAGTTTGTCTTTTTATCCTTTTGACTTTAAGCCAAAAGTATGTAAATACTGCTTCAAAGTTTGTGAATAAACTATAGGAAGCTCCCATGGGAAAATCTTATTTAATAAGGAGGCTTAGATTTAGACTCTTAAAACCTTGAGAGTCACACAGAGGTGATAGCTCGTGATTGTGATCCTAGAACTGGGAGGTAGAGGAAGGAGATTGGAAGTGCAAAGTCATCCTCAGCTACATAGTGAGTTTGAGGCTAGCCTGGGCTACATGAGAGCCTGTTTCAAAAGAGCCAGAATTAACAAGTCTTGATGTAGAGTAAGAAATTGAATCAACATGTACTTGTTGGGGACACATTTGTCTAGGGAGTTATTTCCTCTTGTAAAGCGAATAAAAGATTACCCAGTGCATCTCATGTTCCTGGGGTCCTTTAGCTTGGGGTTTTTCAGCAAAGTTCAAGGCTAACTCCTCCTTCTGCTGAGTGTGTCCAGCCTTTAACATTGCAAACACAATTCTGTCATTCTGGAAACCCCTCAGAATGTTTTTAAGTCAATGTTCTTTGTATTGGGACACATTCATAGTTAACAAGCAAGCCCATTTTTCACTTTTTCAGAAAAATTACAACTAAGGCAGAAAAGGCTTTTGGAATTCATAATTTTGTCTAGTCTATACTCCTGATGGTGTAACTTGAATTTTTTCCTTCAAGAACGTCATTGAATGAATTCTTCATGCCTTTTAAGTGTTTGGCCACTCTTTCAGTCTACTCTCAGGTTCTTTTTACTTTATTTTAAGCTTTACAGTTCTTAGCGCCTTGATCTTCACCTTCAGTAGTGATGTCGGAAGCCGTCCCTTCTGTTGTGTTTCCTCAGCTGTATGGCCTGACTACTGCTTTATCGCATTTGAGACTTGTGAACAGAGATGTTACCCCTGCCATTCAGTAACCTCTACCTTAACATGAGAAGGGGGAACCTGAAGTGTCCCTGACCGGTAGGAGTATTATCAAGGTGAACTAAAAACAGACAGAACATGTGATCTCCTCCTACCCCTGCACATAAAGCTTTATTGTATCAGCCCCTTTGGACATTTTCAGTCTTGAGGTGCTCTGTACAATGTTCACAACAGGGGTTTGTGCTGATGGTCCCTTCCGGTGCAGATTTGTTTCTGAAGCTGCATCTTTATATTTACAGCTGCCTAGAGTTTCTGCTTCAAAATGATGCAGACCCGTCTATCCGGGACAAGGAAGGCTATAATAGTATCCACTATGCTGCTGCCTATGGCCACAGACAGTGTCTAGAACTGGTGAGTTGTCTGTTCATTTTTCTTTTTTTCAAGCGTGATACTGGCCCTGAACTCCCTAATCCTCACTGCCTACTATGGTTTCCACTAGGAATCCAGGGGATGTGATTTCTGCTAAGTGAGAAAAGCTGTTAGATATTATAGTATGAAGATTTTTTTTGTTCCTGTCTGCCCTCATCTGACTGATAGTGGACTCATGCATATTAATTGTGATGGGAATGTTAGGTCTGTGTGTAGACATAGCTTTTATTTTAAAGACAATTAGGATGTGTCAGATAAGCTGAGTAGATCTTTCCAGAGGAAAGCTCAGCACTGCAATGCTCACTAACATACTGTACCTGGGAATTTGGCTCATGCAGCCATTGGGCATGTGTCTGAAATGAAAAGAAAGAAACCAGCAAGGGCCAAGAATAGAGTTTGAACCTCAAAAAAATTTAATTGATCAAGAGATACCTTGAGGGAGGTGTTAAAAAGGTGTTGAACTCTTTTCTTGGTGATGTTCATGAGACACAAAATTCAGATGGCCACAGTGACTTGAAATGCTGAGGGTGACATGAGCTCAGGTGTAAAACAGTCAAGGGTGATGGGGATATGACAAAAAAAAAAAGCTGTGCTGTCAACGGAAACACAGCGGGCTAGAAGACCAGGAAGGAGAGGGCTGCTGGAAAGTGTGTGTGTGTGTGTGTGTGTGTGTGTGTGTGTGTGTGTCTGTGTGTGTGTGTGTCTGTGTGTGTGTGATGTATATGTATATGTGTGTGAGGGGTATGTAGTGTGGTGTGTGTGTGTTGTATATGTTTGTGTGTATGAGGGGTATATGGTGTGGTGTGTGTTTGTGTGTGCATGCTTGCACATGCATGCATATGTATATCTAGCACACATGTGAAAGGCAGAGAATAGTTTCATGGGTTCAGACTGAACTCAGATCACCAGCCTGGTCAGCAAGTGCTTCTACCCACTGAGCCCTAGCCAGGCCTAAAATCTGACTTTTTAAGGTAAGATTTCTTGTTTTAAAACTTCCTGGGGAGGCTGAGGAGACAGTTTGTTCATGGCTACATCCAGTCTGCAGGTCACAATTCAATACTTTCTTGACACCACGTGGTTTGGTTCAGCTTCATCAGGATGCTCAAATGTCTTAACTTGTTTCCTGTATGGATTGATGACAGGTGCCATTTTTATTTATTGTCCTTGAATGTGTTATATCCTTGAGTGGTGGTTTGAATGAAATGGTCCCCATAGGCCTATAGAGGGTGGCACTATTAGAACATGTGGCCTCCTTGGAGTGGATGTGGTTTTGTTGGAGGAAATGTGTTGCAGAGGGTGGCCTTTGAGATCTCAGATGCTCAAGCTGGGCTCAGTGTCTCACTCTTCTGCTGTTGCTGCTGATCTGAACGTAGAGCTCTCAGCTCCTTCCCCAGCACCATGTCTGCCTTCATGCTTCCTGCCGTGACCTTAATGAACTAAATCTCTGGACTATAAGCCAGCTAAATTAAATGTTTCCCTGTAAGAGTTTTCATGATCTGCTATGCTGTTTCTTCACAGCAATAGAAACCCTGACTAAGACAGTCAGCAAAAGCAGCATTTGGGAGGCTGGAGCACGGGGCTCTGTTAGCCTGGGTCAGAAGTAAAGAGTTGTGCCAGGCATGATGGCCCACACATTTAATCAGCCATTCAGGAGTCAGGGGCAGGTGGGATCTGTGATTGAGTCAGTCTAGTCTATATAGCAAATTCCAGTCCAGCCAGGGCTACGTAGTAAGATTCTGTTTCCATCCATCCGTCCGTTTGTCTGTCCATCCTTTCTTTTTTTTCCCCTACTACTTTTCTGTGTTTTTTTCAGAGCTGTATTTGAAGAAACACACACTATTTACTGAATGTAGTTTACTAAACAGACATGAAGTAAGAAGTCACAATGGTGTCTAGAGTATGGTGTCTGCAGGACGTAACTGGGACACTGGGCACTGGGGTCCTGGGGTGCCCTTTCCCCTTTAGTTGGCTCCACTTAGGATTAGTCCTGTTACATTGCCTTGACTGTGAAACACAGGAAAGTCCATAGAGTTACTAAGTTTGAAAACAAAACTAGGGTTATTCTTGTATTGTTTTTCATTGCACAGGTTGGTGAATTGTATTTACCTTCACCATTTCTGAAGCA
This sequence comes from Sigmodon hispidus, assembly GCA_004025045.1. Lineage (NCBI taxonomy): Eukaryota > Metazoa > Chordata > Mammalia > Rodentia > Cricetidae > Sigmodon > Sigmodon hispidus. The sequence continues at coordinate 88,628 of PVIH01007415.1, read as the reverse complement.
TCAACAGCATCTTTTCTCAGGTTCCTGTGAATGCTAAAAAGTTCCTTGTTTGACTTTGGGGATAGGGGGTAGTTTTCTGTTTATTGTTTTTACTTTTTCCTTCTGTTCTCTTCCCCTAATTTCTCTTCAGTTGCTTTGGCTACATACATAACAAACCACTCCAATGTTAGGACTGAAAATAGCAGTAATGATGCACTGTGAGCTGGAGCTCTGGAATGGCTAAACTGAGTAGTTCTAGGTAAAGGATTATGAAGAGATCGCATGCTGATCTAGCACAGTCTCAAGGGATGTTCTCTCCATAGTGTCCCCTGGGGTAGAAGGTACAAACAGATAATCTTCCCAAGGCATGCGTTCACCCTGTGTGTTCTTGCTGCTTCTTTCCCTCCCCCACTGTACTTCTCCATCTTCCCATGTACCTCTCCCAGACAGCTATCTTCTCTTTACAAATGGTCTCATGTATAATTCTGTTGTCTAGTCAGGTTGCCTTAAGCTCTCAATGCTCCTACTTTTACTACCTTGGTGCTGAGATTAGCGCTATGCCCCACTATTCCCTGGCTTTTCTATGTTTAGTTTTGCTGCATGTCTTACATGGTGGCTCAAGATCCAGGCATCCACCCAGGGGGATGGAGAGAAGGGGAAGGAGGAAGGCTGTGATCTAGTTTTTCCTGTATCTACTTTTCGAGGTGATAAATATGGAGAAATAAGGGAAAAGCATAGAGGGCTAGCTCCATATACAGGAAGCCAGTGATCTCAGGACTCCTGAGCACTGACTGTGACACAGAACCCAAGTGGCCAAGGAGCAACCACTAATCATGTCCCTGAACAAACCAGCCATGGAGGCATTAACTGGTTTGTGCAAATGGTGTAGGTCTTCGGAAGAATGACGACTCTTAATGGGGCATTTTATGAGTTCTGATTTTTTTAAGTGTGTGAACTCTTCTTTTTAATTGAAAATAGATTTTTCTCTCATGCAATACATCCCAAGTACAGTTTCCTCTTCCCCAACTCCCCTCTCCTCCAGGTACACTCCCCTTCCATTTCCTCTTCAAAGGGATGGCAGCCAAACAGGATGAAACAAGACACAGTAAGACAAGGCAAAACCCTCACATGGAGATTGGCCAGTAGGAGGGAGACTCTCAAGAAGGCAAAAGAGTCAAAGAAACACCAAGCTCTAATTTTAAAGGAGGTGGCTGTTCACCAAACTATACACTGCCTTCCATCACGGATTAAAACCCAAAATCTACCCCAAGCCTTTCTGACACAGAGCTGAGGCTTGGTGGGGCCAGTTAGGATGAGGTCAGGTCACCTTTGCCTTTCAGCTCTAGCTTTGCAGTACGACTTACTCCCCACCTGAACAAATGGGGCTCTGTGCTTAGACCTCATATCCCAGGCTCCTCACAAAGCCTGTGCACATGTATGAATGTGTATTGTCACCACGGGGGAGCGAAGGCTTGGGCTAGAATCACCCACTATGAGGCTGTCTCCTAAAATCTACGTAAGACACAGCTGTCTTTAATTGCTTTTCTCTCAGAAAACCAAATAGTTGGATATTTCTACTTTTAGTACAAAGTTTGCTATTATCCTATTAATAGTGTGTGCTGCTTTATGGAGCTGTAAGTCCTTTAGTCCTGTAGCATATACAGCATAATTATGTGGAAACACATTTTTTTTTCATTCAGTGATGTGTTGCATGCATTGTTTTTCTTTTTCAGAAATGCCAGTTTAGGGCCATTATTTCTGTCCACAAGAAATAATGGATGAACTCTTGCCTTTGTATTATAGAGGTAATTGTTTATGGAAATTAGGAATAATCTGTAGTAGGTAGGGGAAGTACCAGGTGATCTTCAGTTATATTGCTGCTTCTTGAATCACAACAGGTTATCACTATAAATGGTAGAAACATCACCTTTGTTTGCTTTAAGTAAGAACCCCTGTGAGTCATTTATCACTCAAATAGGGTTTTCCTGAATGGTTATTGTTGGGTGGAAAGCTTTGTATATTCCCTTTGGGAATGCATTCAACAGTTCCTCCTGGGTGCAGCTTGTACTAAGCAAGCTGTGGACATCCTTACTATCCCTCTGCTCTAGGACACCAAATCAAAATAAAGCAGGGCCAGAGAGGAGCCCTGCATTCTCTCCCCACCACTGGATGTGGAGCCCTAAGCCAGATTTGTGCAGGCGTCTTATTCTCCTGTTGACTTATCCTCATGGAGAGGAGATGGGGCAGGGTGAGGGTCCTATATGGAGGGAACAGGGTCACCTCTGGGACCAGTGTGAAGTGAAGAAGTAAGGTGGGGTTTTATTTGCTTGTTTTGTTTATTTGTTTTTATGGGGGAGAATTTGTAATTTTTCCTTCACTCTTGAGAATCTAATGCCATTATAGTCTATAAAATCCCTATTTCCTGAGGCAGTTGAACTAATGATCTAGTGTGCACAAGGGGTAGATTTCTGTGATTCGCTGTCATTCCAAATGCCCCTTATCTCATGTAACAAACACTCTATCTTTTTAACAAGCTGGCCCTGACTCTGCTAGGTTTTCTCCAGAGAAGCCCTGTCTTACAGCACTCTAGTCACCTACTAGAGTCCCTGAGCAAACCTTCTTCTAAGAGACCATTCCTTGTTGTTTGTTTGTTTTTTAAGACAAGATTTTTCTATGTAACCCTGGGTATCCTAGAACTCACTCTGTATACCAGGCTGGCCTTGAATTCACAGAGATCTGTCTGCTTCTGCTTCCCAAGTTCTAGGATCAAAGGGAGGTACCACCATCACCTGGCTCTAGAAAACATTCTGTGGCCTGTGCAGGGAACAGAGAGTATAAATGAATATTTTCTACTTGACCAAGCTGGAGTGAGATGAAAGAGGGCAGGTGGCCTTTGGAACTAGCTGATTTTTGTACAGCTAGTGACACTTGCTCCCAGCCCCTCCTCTTGGCTAGTTGATCTACTTCTACATTTACTCATATCACTAAATATATATATCATTAAATTTGATGCATATGTACAAATAACTGGTATTTAACTAGTCTATATTTGCTTGGTATTCATGGTTTTTGGATTTTGTCTGTGATTAAAACTTAGAATGTATAGCCATATTTTGTTTTCAGCTTATTTTGCTGCAGTCAAAATGGAACAGAAATTATCTTAGCTATTCTAATTCTATTTTCTGTATTTAAACTGATTTTGAGTTAGTTCTACAAACAAAAGCTTCTACAAAGTAATGCATTTCTCTCTTGACAGACTAGCTAGGTTCAGAATTCTGTCCCATCCATCTACCTAAGCCAATGCTCTTACTGTTTTTGGTAATGGATGCATGTCCTGAGCTTGCTCCAGAAATCTGCTCACCAATGTGTACAACAAACCGTGATTAGTCAAGTTCACCTGGGTGCAAACCATCAAAGCAGAAGTGTTCATGTTTCACAAATGTGAATCAAATGTGGTGCTGGCCAAAGGCTCCGTCCTCTACAGTGTGTTCTCCTGACTAGAAAAAGGTGAATTTCAGCTTCTGTTGGCATACTTGTTTTCTTTTACAATACTGAACATAAAGACTCTCATGATTTTGTTATTTTCAGAATGGAAAACTGTGTTTTCCAGTGCAATTACATAATTGCCTACACAGACTTAGAAAGATGGCTGGGAACTAGAATTCAGATTAAATTCAGTCCAGGATTTGCTAAGTTTAATCACTTAGAATTTGGCTGCTTCCCCTGGTTCTCCTGTGAACATGAACTTATAAGAATATGTGGGGAGAGCTGATAATCCCTGCATGTATATCCCAGGAGTTCTGGGATTCTCTGAAGACAGCTATGTTTTAGGCAGCTGAAAATAAAATCATGTTATATTCATATAAACCTCTGGTATTTCTTATGTTTACCATAGACTTGAGCATTGTTAGAAAGTGGCCCTGAATAAACACATGTGTCTGTGTAGAATGTATTTCAATGTCTAATTAAGCTTCTTGATACTAAGAAAATAGGGTTCAAATGATTTATTTTTTTAATAAGTGGTGTTTATGTTAGGAAGCAGTCACATCTAATGCAATGGTCATCTGAAAATACCCAGTGAACTTGAACCTGAATCCCTAAGAAACCTTTTTTCTGTCCCAGAGGTGCCAGGAGCCGTTCTTAGGGCACATGACTTTGAGCTGGCAGGCTATGCATGAGTGGTGTTCTATGGACCCTCAGCAATGCTGGTGTGACTGACCATTCTCCTGTTGAGACAGTCGGGGAGAAGCACAGGTCTGAGGAGAAGCTCTCTCTAAGGGAGGAGTTGGGGTGGACACAGACATTCCAATGCCCCTACTGACCTCTCACTGTGATGAATGAGTTGACTCAGCAGTAGGATGTAAGTCTATATTCAGAGCAGTAGAGTAGACAGGCGATTTGGCACAGAGTCTGTCTGGTGATTACTACGAATCAATCTGGCAGTTGATGAAAGAAGCACTTAACAAAATGTATTGAAGTGAGCAACCTCAGCTTTACCTCCATTGGAGGGTCCAGAACAGTTGGGATGTTGCCCCCACATTTCTGCTTACCATGTCTAAAGTCAAGCTTAAGATCATGGAGAAATTTTTTATTTTTTTAAATTTAGGTGTGCTATGGATCACACCATCCTCATAGTAAGGGAGAAAGGCTGCCTTCCTCTGACCAACAACTAAACAAATAAGCTCCAGTGAGACAGCTGGATGCCTAAAGTTCTATACACATTAGTGGGCACAACGGTCTGTCATATGATAAATCTAAAATGCCTTTAACCAGAATCTGCTTGCCAGGAGGTCATACAAAGTCATCCACTGAAGGACCACTCCACCTTTATCAGTGATGAGGGGAAGTGTCATATATTTCCAATGCCTAGGTCTGTATCAGAAGCCACCAGGGGGCCTAAGACTCTCCTGATTCCTGATAAAGAGGGTTGTCTGTGATAGTGGGAGACTCAGGGTTCCTAGGACAGAGGAGGGAGAGTACATTACCAGGAGACAGGACCCTCATTTAGGAGGGAGCCACAGATAAGAGGATCTACTGCAGCGCCTGAAAGAGAAATAACATGAGCATCTGACCCCAATGGGGCACTATTACCTAGGATACGTGCTGGCTGGCTAGACCATTGTCTCCACTTCTATGGATCCCCTTCAACCATAGAGGAAGCAGACACTGAGAGGATTATGAAGTGGAGGGGTCCAGGTTAGGGACAGAGTAGTCCCACCTTGTCCCCTTGGTAGACAGTGGGAAAAAGAACCAATGTTTGGTAGCCTTCAGAGTTTGTGGTTCTTATTACTTAAACAAATTGATTAATTGCTAATATGAAGCTATGTTTGTAACAGAAATGCTTCGAGGGGATTTTATTATTTGTTACACATTTTTATCTTGGGTGGCAGGAAAGGGTGCCTGTACTGGAGATTGTTTCTGGAACAGAGAAGAAGAGAGCAAAGCTATAGTAGGATTAACTGATGAATTCTGCTGAGTCACACACTGACAGCCACTGTCTAAAAGACTAACATTCAGCTCTAAAAAAAAACCCAAATGATTCTTGACATGAATTTAAACTTCAACTTTATAAGATAGAATGTACTAATAGTTTTAAGGACTTATTAGGTGCCAAAAAACATTAAACAAAAGTGATACATTGGTAAATGATTGAGCTGGATTTAGTGATAAAATTAAAAGGCTAGTTTTTAGTGTTTTGGTGAGTCTCTTGTTTGGCAGATGTTTCATAAACAATGACAGTTGCAGAGAAAATGAAAATTTGTATTTCTATGGACTGCACTTCTCTTTAGATGTGACCAGAAAGTTATACAACTGTCTTAGGGTGTCTATTGCTGTGAAGAGACACCATGATCATGGCAACTCTTATAAAGAAAACATTTAATTGGGGTAGGCTTGCAGTTCAGAGGTTTAGTCTATTACTGGTGTGGTGGGTTGTTGTAGAAGGTTTCCTGGGCCCGTTTGGGCCAGGAGGTTTGGAACCTGGCCCGCGCGGCGGCTTTTGTCCCCCAAAGAAATGAATCAGACACTTATATACTTTATACTGTTTGGCCCATGTCTTAAGCACATTACTAGCTAGCTCTTTCATATTAATTCAACCCATTTTTATTAATTTGCCTGCCATGTGGCCCAGGCCATGGCTCACCTGTATCTCTTACATGTTTCTCCTTCGATGGAGACTGAGTAACTCCACCCTTCTCCTACCTGCCTGTCCTCTGATTCTCCACCCACTTCTATGGTGCTCTACATAGGCCAAACTAGTTACTTTATTTACATCATACAGAGAACATTTCCACCACAGTGGGTGGCATGGTGGTGTGAAGGCCTACATAGTGCTGGAGAAGGAGCTGACAGTTCTACATCTTGATCTGCAGGTACTAGAAGCAACTGTGTTTCACACTGATCATAGGAGACCTCACTGCCCACCCCTACAGTGACACACTTCCTCCACCACCTCTCACCTACTCCAACAAAGCCACACCTTCTAATAGAGACACTCCCTTTAGGGACCATTTTATTTCAAATCACCACTCTCCAAAAACAATGCTTTCAGTTGGGACACAGTGTTCAAACACATGAGCCTGTGAGGACTTTTCACATTCTGACAGCAATATACTTCAAGCTAAATACATTATTTAAGTTCCCCATTTTAAAAGTTTGCATAATCTTCTCTTGGTCCCAAATTTTTCACATTGATATGGAACAAACAGTAGGAGGTAACCCAAAGAAATCATGTCATACAAATACATTGAGTATCATTCACTCTGAAATGAAGAAATACTATAATTATAATGATGTTTGGTCAAGATTTCCTGTGTACTGGAAGCTGTGTTTGGTATTAGAAGTGATTGAAGTTGGAGATCAGGGTGTACCTTTCAGCTTTTGTAAGTTTTTAAACTGTGTTAGTCTTCATTATAAATAATAAAAAACCTTTAAGAGCATCATCTATGAACTTTCAGTGAGAAATCTGGGGACTCATGTTCATCTTCCAGTGGCAAGTAGACCAGTTGGACAAAGGGTTAAGCAGTTTCCTTCCTAAGTACAGAATGAGAGTCAAAGGAAGTGAGTTAAAGCCAAGCCAATGTGTCATCTTGTGATTTCTGTTCATCTCTCTTAAGGCTCTCTCCTCTGCCATTCAGAGTATACTAGCCCCTTGTCTAGGAAGCTTGTCCTTTAGACAGAACAGAGAAACCCTTATCACTGCCATTTTTATTTTTTTTTTAACAATTGATGGAAACTTCTAGAAAAATCAGACAATGTCTTCCAAGGTTAGCCACTTCCTATAGCCACTTTCAGAAACATGGTTGACACAGGAATATGTTACATATGGACATAGCTTTCAAAGAAGCTAGTTTGGAAGATAAAACCATATACCACACAACTATTGCTTCAAAATATTAGTCACATCTCCAGGTTCTTCATAGAGTAATAATAGAACTGTAGTAGCTACCCCAGGCTCTTCATCTGGTCCCACCTCTTGCTGTTCATTTTGGCTCTGCTCCAGTTTCTGAAGAAGAGCTTGGGCATATCACCATATAGTCTATACATTTTTTCCTAAAGCACAGCATGATTACTATTTGCTTCCTCTCTTTCTGTGGTGGTATGTCCAATTGCTGTTTTGCATTTCAAAAACTCTGGTTATAGATGGCCAAAAAGACCCTACTCCTATTACCACTAATCCATGGCTGGACAGAGGTTGCCAGTGTCTGCCAACAAGTAGAATTTACACTATACCTTCTCCTTCAACTGACTGGTCCACTGCCACACACCCACAACCCAGCCCAGCCTGATTCTTTGGGGGCTTGACCAAGTGGTGGTGTGAAGGTGGGAGATGGTGAGGTTGAATGTTCAAGGACTTCTGTGTATATTGACCTGAGTTAAAATATCACCTCTGCCATTTACCAGTTACAAGATCTTTGATCTGTAAGCATTTAACTTTCTTTACATAAGACTATATCTTGCTTAAACTGTCAAATGGAGCTTAGGTTATTCTGAACATAAAATACAAGAAAATAAGTTAATTCTAAAAAATTAAAAAATAGAACTCCCATGTAGTATCAACCCCATTCCAAGGTATACATCCAAAGAAAATGAAATAAATATCTCAAAGAGATTTTATGAGTAAATAAAATTATATGTCACATATATAATATATATAATGCTGTATACAATATAATATTCAGTTTTTAAGTCATTTCATAACAATATGGGTGAATCTGGACTACATTATGCTGACGGAAATAAACCAGGCACAGAAAGGCATGGCACTATACAAACTCACTTCTGGATGGAATCTAAAAAAGTTGAACTCATAAAAACAACATCTTCAAGAGTTGGGAGTCAGAGGAAATGGGGGATGTCAGTTGCAGTTAGAGTTACCCAGGATTCTGAGGAGCAGTTGAATAATGTGATAACTATGGTTAGTAACACTGTGTTACAGAGTAGATAGCAATTGTTCTATACATACATGCATACATACACATATATAAACACACACACACACACACACAAACACACAGAGGAACCTGTGAGGTATGGAAATTTGGTAGTTTGTGATTATCAGGTCAGTGTGTATACATGCTATAAAAAATTACATTAGATACCTTTAATTTACTTCAGTGAAGCTGAGCAAACAAAGATTATAAGAAAATTGTCCAGCATGCTGCCTGGTACATGAGAGATAAAGGTAGCTGGCTACTGTTAAGTATTTATCGTCTATAACTTAGAACCTGGTCTCCATGCAATATTCACGAATATCTAAATAACTGAAAAATTCTGCATCTGCAATCCTACTATATAGCAATGGGAACCAGCATGTAAATAAATATAATAAAGTAGTTGTTGCTTTACTGGGATTCTGCATTTCTGTTGTTTTTATCATTATCTAGAGTAAAACAGGAGTCCCAGAAAAGGTATGGGTGAGATGTAGTGGGTGTTTGTGTTAATGAGATGCCTGCTGGCTCCTGTCAGCATCATGCATTTGTTAAGCACATCTCTTTTCATTTCTCCTTGTCTCATCACCATTTGTGTGACTGTGGAATAGCAACATGAAACTGGAAATGAACTTAATGAGGACAAGTGTGGGGAGGTGTGAGCCAGGCTGGTAAACTCAATAAGGACTTGATTTATGAGCTACCAGGGAACCTATTTCATAATGGCTTCTTTGATTTTGATGATAGCTACATTGTCCACTAAATGAAATAGTTGTAAAGGAAATAATACATTGGAGCCAAAAGAATAAAGATGCTGTATCTAAGCTCACACTGCTGATCCCACCACCATCTGGGACCAGCCATTCATAAAAGATTCCATGGAGGCAGGCACATATCTGAATATGTGTGTCAAGTCCCTCCCATCTGCTTTGATTTTTGCTTAAGATAATAACAGCTTTCCTACCCACTTACTTGAATCTGTGCCGATTCTTTTAATATTTATTAAGCAGACATAGTCTTTGTGGTCTTTAGCTGGTGTTTTTGAGTCCCAACAAGATTAGCATTAATTGGTTCAGTAGAAATTTTCCTTAAAGCAGTGTATTTTATTGCCTGGGCTGAAATCAATAGAACATTTATTGATGTTTACAGCAGAAATTTATACTGTCATCTAACATTAAGAAATGGTTTCTGGGGGCTGGAGAGATGGCTCAGCGGTTAAGAGCACCGTCTGCTCTTCCAGAGGACCCGGGTTCGATTCCCAGCACCCACATGGCAGCTAACAACTGTCTGTAGTTCCAGTTCCAGGCAAACACCAAGGCAAATAAATAAAGTTTTTTTTAAAAAAAAAAAAAAGAAATGGTTTCTGAAAAACATTGTGTTGCTGGGCACAGATTTTGTGAGGACTGAGAGCCATCAGGCAAGAAGTCTTTCTGAAGCAGGACAATTTTTCTATCACATATTTTAAAACTTTTATTTTAAAGTTAACAATTTTGTATTTAAGTCAGTTATCTCTTTATTTTTGTTCTGCACTTTTAATTATATTGCCAGGCTTCTATCCCTCAGATAAAACCTCAATTGCCCAGAGCAAATGAATCGCACCCTGACCTGAGGCAGGAAGTAAATTAACACAGTGCTAATATTATTCAGGGTACCATGGGAATATCATCTAGATGAAAATTACTGTTGATTGAAAGGTAACTTTTAAGCTTGAGTACTGCTCTCAGAAATCACCATGAAAATACGAGGCAGTAGTATTGTTTCCTGTGCATGCTCAGTGAGTGGTATCAATCAAATGTAACCCATGACCCTGAATAGTTAACAGTTGACTGCTTGTCACCCTTTCAAGGTGACTGTCACTTATTGCAATACACAACTTTGACTAATCTAGCTCTCCGTGGAGTACTTGTGTTGATAGACATGAATAGCTCGAAAGGAGCGAAGGCCCTGCTGCCTTTCATTCTCAGTGCTGGTTTAAGCGATTCCATGAAGACTCCAAGGGGCAACACTTTGGGAGACAATAGTCACATTTTATTGGTGAATTAATAGTGCTCTGGAGGTGAATAGTTAAGACAAATGACACCATTTCTCCACTTTTTTCATTGAAATTACCTATCTGAAATTTTTGTGGCATGTGTATCCCTGCAAAAGACAGGCTTTAGTTTACAGAGCCCAGTGCCAACACAAGGACCCTGCAGGGGACCAATGGTCACCTTCCCCACTTCAGCGCTAGGGCTCTTTCTCTGATGACTCTGAGGTAGGTTCATGTAAATGTGTGAGGACGGCACTGTCATCACATGTGGAGCAGAGAATACGGTTATTAGTATGTACAGTAACTGCAATCCAAGGATATTGCCAGATTATATTTAAAAAGTAAGCTTTTTGTTTTCTTTTACTTTTGAATGAAAGCTCTGTTCCCTAGAGTACTCTGATGGCTTATGGTCAACATCACTGTGTGTTTACTGGGAACATGCAATGTAGGAAAGCCATTCATCTGAAGTAGACCAGCCCCATCTTGATGGATTTAGTGAATATTGTGTAGTGTCAACAATGCAGGGAATGGGTGAGTGGATTATTCCCCTGTCAGTAGTGGCTTCTGTAACATTCTCTCCTTCTACCCTCAGAAAAAATCCTATTTTACTAAGACAAATAACACAAAATTAGATAAAAGAACTATACTGTGCTTTTGCATCAATGTAGACAGTGGCTAGATAATATAGTTTTAAAAATTTTATATTTTAGTTGTGTGTATATATGTGTGTATGTATATCTATGTGTGAGTATGTGTACATGAATGCAAGTGTCCACGGAAGCCAAAGGAGGATGCTAGATCCTCAAGTGCTGCAATTGCATGAGAGCCACCCAACATGAGTACGAAGATTAAACTCAAGTCCTCTGGAAGAACAGTCCATAGTCTTAACTGAGTCATCTCTTTAACTCACAAAAGCCTGTCTTTAAAAAGAATATTCCCATACAAAGTAGAGGCAGAAAATAATATTGCCTCTAGAAAAGATGAAAACTTTTACCTAGAATATTGACAATTTTAAACAAAATTTCAGCAAATTAAGTGTAACAATATATTGAGAAGATAACTGCATCACAGCCAAGTACAGTACTCTAAGAAGGCAAGTGGAGTGTGGCATTGGAAATTTAAGCAAGATAATTTTCCATATTAAGAGAAAAGGCAGGAAAAAAAATCAGCTAAATATCTTAGTACAATAAAAAGCATCAGGCTGAGATTGGTGTCTGCATATGTTATAAAAATTTAGCAAGCCGTGAATACAAAGAAGCTTTATTAATCCAATAAAGATTGTCAGCAACACATCTTTGGTTCAAAATACAAAACTTAATAGTAAAACATTGAAAACCTTTAATGGTGGGAACAGGACAAATATTCATAGCGTGCCCCCCTTTTATCAGTGTTGGGATGGATGTCCTAGAAGGAGCAATATGAGAAGAAAAAGAAATGAAAGTGTCAGGGCCTGGGAGCCGGCTCAGTAAAGAGTTTGACTTGTCAGCACAAGAGTGGGAGGCTAGACATGGGGTCTGCCTGTAATCCTCACACTCAGGAGGCCGAGACAGGGAATCTAGGGAAAGCTGGCTAAACAGGCCTGTAGAAATGGCAAGTTCCGTGTTCAGTGAAGACCTTGCTCAGTAAAGTAGAGAGCAATCAGTGAAGACCACTGGATAGCAACATAGAGGATGACCTCTGTGCATGCACATCTGCATAGGCATGCTCTTACACACAGGCAGATACACTACACACACCTCACACACCCTGAGGCTGTAGAGGAGTGGTAGGGCACTTGCCTTGCACACATCAAGCCCTCAGTTCAAACCCCAGGAGTAGGAGAAAGAAGAAAATAGAAGGAGGGGAGAGTTTGGAAGCTAGAAAAGCTTCCCAATGATGACAAAACCCTGCATATGTAACTAAGTTACAGCCATGAAGGCAGTGGTAAATGAATATGCTTAGAGTAGGTCATCCCATTTATACACATAACTTGATTGGAGGACTGATTTAAAGATTATTAATATCTGTGAGTGTTTGTTTTCAGCATACACAGCCATCCTAATATTTAGAAGATAGCTATAGGGGCAGAGCTGGATTATTAGTGGAGAATAACATATGTGAACATATAGAACATATGAGATAAATAAGTGCCCTGTTGAAGGCTCATTATAGAAATATCATGTGCCTAGTTATGGAGGTTTTGGAGACTTCATAGAAGAAATTACATATGATATTGAAATCTATGATTTTCCCACCTAGATATAACCAGCTTCTATATTTCAGCTTATGGTCCTCTCTTTGTGTATATATACATGTGTGTGGGTGTTGTATTAGAATATACATTAATTATCTCATAGCCAAACAAAAGCTCATTTTTTAAAGGACTAAGTTTAGATAATTAAGAGTGAGACAGTCAGGCATCAATTTAATTTAAACTTAAACAGAAGAAATACTTTGTTTGGAATGTGGCTTTAATCTGGTTTTAATCCCCTGCTATACCAACTGATCCAAGAAACTCACCTTCTTCCTGGCCTTCTGTTCTCACCCTGTCTGGCAGACCTGGATACATCCTGGCACGGTTACCAAAACAAAAGAATGCCTCTTAACTCTACTTGCAGTTAGTAACTCCCAACAGACAAGCCTTGGAGTCTTGCCTAATTTTCTCTAAGATAAGTAATTAAATGCACAGGACTGATAAAGCTTTCCTCTGAGCATCTGCCAGACAGTCTGCATCTGTAATAAGGGGTAAAATGATTAAAATCTGAAATGGCTGCAGGTTTTCTCAGGTGTCACAACATCTATGATATTTATTATTCCTATTCACCCCTAGGCCAAATGTATCCCCTAAGAAGAGAAGACTTAATGTGAATAAAAATAGCTAGACCTGATGTCATTTGTCTGCTTTGGTTAATATCTGCTATCTATTTTACTCTTCATTCTATACAAATTTTCTAGCAGATAGCTAAACGTGAAAGGTAATTTCTCATGTCATGTTGGTGATGCTTTTCTGTAGAAACTATTCTGTCCGCCAATGAGCCTAGACTTAACTAAATTCCTTCATGAGACATTGGAGCACTTCCTTCATGGGGCTTCCATGGGCAGTTTGTCTGAGATGGAACCCTGAGTCAGATCTCTATTCCCTGGATGGCAATGCTTTCTAAAATGTCAAAGGGAATACTTCTTCAGGTCTATTTGTATCTCACTTCTTTAATGGAAGGCGTCCCACCCTTTGTACTGTTGATATCTTGAAAAGGAAAACTTATGAGGGCTAGCATGTTTGGGTGCTGCCTTGCACGTCACAGGATGCTTATTAATTTTCCTCTGCTTGCTAGGAACCAATAGAAAGCTTCTCTTTCAACTTCCTACAGTCAAAAATATTACCAGACATTTGCCAGAGGTTCACTGGGGAGATGGGGGAGGGTGGGGTTAGATTGTGTTTCCCTATTTGAGAATCTTTGTTCTGAAGAACAATATCTATAAGGCAGTAGTAACAGTTACAGTAAAACAGATCTCTATTGACAATACATAGTTAGAAACCCAGTTAGAACTATTCATTCATCTTTTCAAGTAATTCAGAAGGCTCATGTGGAGAACAGCTGATTGAATACACCATGATTTAACCAACCTTGTACCCCCTATTGCCTGAATGTGAGAGAGGCTTATGGCTTTGAAATGAACAAGTCCAGCTGTTCAGGAAGCACAGGGACATATCTCCATGTAGAGGTGTTCATCTTGGTGGCTTAGCTCTGTGCCTGATAGTGTGTTATCTATCACCAGGCCAAGCTCAGTCAAAGTCAAATTTTGTCAAAATAAAAATATATATATATGCATATATATATATATCCTGATCAGGAAGCCACAGATTAGGTTGGAAGGAAAGGTGGAGCAATCTTTTAGTGTCCATGGATGTTTGTCCCAGGACCTATTCTGGAAAGCAAGATCCTGAGATGTGTAAGTCTCTCATATAAATTAGCCTTATATTTGTATATGACTGACATGTCCTTTCTGGTTTACTTATAACACCCAACATGATGTAAGTGCTTCATAAATAGTTATACTCCTTAGGGATACTAACAGAAACATGTGTGCAATGTGGGTCTTTTTGTCATTTTTAGTCTACTCTTTGTTGTGTATAAGCAGTTTGCAGAGCCCACAGATGTGAAGGCCCACCTGTAAGTGTTAAAATAGAAAAGATGACTTGGGATGATTTTTATTTATTCCATTACAAAATCACTTCTGGGATCAAGTTCTTCAGGCTGAGATGCAGAAATGCATCTGTTTGCTCAACAGTGCAGATTTTGTTTTGTTATTAAGGGAGGGAAAATAAAGGATTAAGACAAAATAATTAGATGTATGGAAACAGACCTATTCAGAAAAACAATGTAAAAATATTCTTTATAATTTTTAAGAAATTCATATAAATATTTGTTCATATAGCTAAAGTAAAGGTTATAATTCTTGAAAGACTGACAGAAAATGTGAGATGGTTCAGTGGGTGAAGGGGTTTGCTGCCCAAAACTCTAAACTTGCTGGACTGTGGTGGTACACACCTCTAATCCCAGCACTGGGAAGGCAAAGGCAGGTGGATCTCTGCGATTTTGAGGACAGCCTGGTCTACAGAGCAAGTTCCAGGAAGCCAGGGCTACACAGAGAAACCTTGTCTGTCTCTAAAATAAATAAATAAATAAATAATAAAACAAAACAGACAAACAAAAAACCCACTCTAGGCTGGTGTAGTGGGCTTGCTATGTCAGCACTGAGGACTGGGGAGTGGAGAGGGACAGGAACTTCCCTGGGGCTCGACATCCAGCTAGCCTAGATTCTCCAGTAAACTCCAGTCCAGGGATACCCAGTCTCTAGAAAGGTGAACAGCACCTGAGGAAAAACAACCAAGGCTGTTTTCTGACCTCTACAAGTACACAGAAATACATGGGTCCCACTCAACAATCTCAAAGAGGCCCACACACAAGGGAGCAGTACCATAAGTAGGCATGCATGTTTGCACACACACACACACACACAAATGCACATACATATATACTATAATTTTTTTAAACTTAAAGACGAGCAAAAATAGTATTTCAACAAAGAATCTGTGGGTATGTATGATTATGTTTTCCTTTGCATTATTGCTGCTCCTCTTAAAACAGTTACTTTTACCAGAGGACATTTGTCTGTACAAGTCACCAGGTTCTTAGATCCCTCCTGCCCCAATATCAAGGATCCTTCACAAAATGCAGCCGATCCTCCCCAGTTGCAGTAAAGCAGGAATGTTCAGTAGCTCTGTTGTTAAAACCATTAAGCACTCCTGTTACAGGAAAAATCCTATCTCCATTAACTTATAGTATGGTTCTCAGTAAAATGAACAAACCATTTAATTCCCAAACCAGTCGTTCTTGGCCCAATCTGCCTATACTCCAAGAACTGTCAAGACTTAATTCTAAAATCCTGGTAGGTAGATGCTGTCTCTTATGTCCAGCAATATTTATGAAACATTGCCTTTGGTGGTAATTTTAGAATAACAATTTTAATAACTTTATTTACCAAGCAGAAATAAATGTTTCAAGAAATTTTAATAGCCTCATTATTTATTCATTAGTTATTCCTTGATAGCTACAAAAAATTTAAAAGCTAACTTTTGTGTCTGTGCATGTGTGTGTATGGGTGCAAATGGTGCATGTATGTGTGTATATGGGTACATATACTCTGTGTTTGTATATGGGTATATATGCTGCCTCTGTGTGTGGGGTGCAGATATTGCTTGTGTGTGTATGTGCACAAATGCTGCATGTATTTCTGTGTACTTGTAGAGGTCAGAAAACAGCCTTGGTTGTTTTTCCTCAGGTGCTGTTCACATTTCTAGAGACTGAGTATCCCTGGACTGGAGTTTACTGGAGAATCTAGGCTAGCTGGATGTCGAGCCCCAGGGAAGTTCCTGTCCCTCTCCACTCCCCAGTCCTCAGTGCTGACATAGCAAGCCCACTACACCAGCCTAGAGTGGGTTTTTTGTTTGTCTGTTTTGTTTTATTATTTATTTATTTATTTTAGAGACAGACAGGGTTTCTCTGTGTAGCCCTGGCTTCCTGGAACTTGCTCTGTAGACTAGGCTGTCCTCGAAATCATAGAGATCCACCTGCCTTTGCCTTCCCAGTGCTGGGATTAGAGGTGTGTACCACCACAGTCCAGCCAGGTTAGAGTTTTTTACATCGGTTCTGGAGATTAAACACAGCTTCATGCTCAAAAAGTAAACACTAACCCATCTCCCAGTCTCAAGGGTAATTATGTTATTCTTTTCTTTCTTACAAGTTGAAATTTACTTCTGTTAAATTAGTGGGAAGGATGAAGTTTTATTATAGCTTAAGTATGACTCAACTCATAGTATAAGAAGGAGCACAATTAAAATTTGAAGACATATAAAAATAAGATTAACCTAAAACGTGTTTGCTACTAGGAAGAGAATGCAGAGACATGTACAGTATTCCATCCTAGCATGAAAGAACAGCTGGAAATAGCCTCAGAGCTATTTCCAATGAGGAGTTTCCTCTCTTTGAGGTTCACTAACAGCTTCCTTGGAGATCATCTGCTTTGATGAGACTCAAAACTAAGCTTAGAAATGGAAGTGAATAGCATAGAGATGATGGCCCCAGACCCAGCAAGTGTGTCTGCAGGCACCACACCCTAAGCTATGCTAAACTTTGAACATAACTAGAAAGATTTGCCAATTAGGAATCAAAAGCCTTGATGTTCTGCTTCTTGCAGCTCATCATCAGGAGATGACATGAATATTCAGATAGATGCAGCTGCATAGACTTGTACAGTTCTTAACAGTGACAGTAACGGCACCGGGAGGGACTTGGCACTAAGGGACAAATGCCATTATTGACACAATGTTGCACCGACTCTCTAGACTCTATGTAGTGACCAAAGGAACACTGAAAAAGAATAACACATGCAAAATGTTTTCTACATATTTAAAACAATAACATTATTTTAAAGTAATTACCGTTTGTTCATGTTTCTGATCTATTACATTAGTAGATATTTACTAAAATACTAATTGATTTCTCATGCTGTTCCTACTCTGATTAGTGGATTATTTTTTTCTTTTTATAAATTATGTTTTAAAATTGTGTTTATAATTATTTCACTTTTTCTTTTAAATGCATGCATTAACACAAATGAAAATTCTTTCTGGATTAGGCACTAGCTCAGGCACCATGTCAAATATTACATCCATTATTATGTATATTGCATTTTTAAAGTTATGTGTAAAAGACAAGAAAAGGATCAGGAGGTATAGCTCTGAGAAAGAGTGCTTGCTTAAGGAAGAGAAGGTTCTGGATTTTATGCTCAGCACTACATCCCACCTCCCCAGTGAATAAAATGTGTTAAAAAAAAATTGAAAGCCTGATGAAAAAGAAATGTTTGTAAAGATATAAAAAATATTTTTGAGGGAAGTTGAGCCCATCAAAGAGACTGATGGTGTTAAGGAAAAGAAGCCCTTGAACTCAAGTTTAAACAAGAATTCCAGTCGAACCCCTTCTAGCCTTTTTTCTGTGTTGGAATGCGTGGAGGAAGACAGGAAGGAGGGCGAAAAGAAATAAGACTGTCTGACTTCAAGAGTGGGCTGCGTCTGACTTAGAGAAGGATTCAAGTCTCCATGGTCACAAGGGCTCCTCCCGTTAGAAATGAAGTGAAGAGGAATGGGTTTGCGCCTGGCTATGGAAAGGTTGTGTACAGCATAGCACCTCCTTCTTGGCAGAGGAGGGAGAAGGCATCCCAAGGCAGGGTGTCCACATCCTCCCTCCCTCCGGCCTCTGTGGAGAGGAAGGAAAAAGAAGAAGAAAAAGTGGAAAAGAGAAGGAAAGGCAGAGAAGGAAGGCAGGAGCAGACAGGAAAAGCTGTCCAGCCTTGGGATCGTCAGAACCTCTCGCGATTCTTAATGTTTAATGTCAGTAGTTTGAGGGGTAACCTTTCCAACTCAGCACCCCTATAAGCACAAACACAGGAACTTTTTTTTTTAAAGGTCATTATGGTGAATAAATGGTGAAATTAAGCCACACTTGACTTTTTTCGTACATAGGCATGGGATTTCCTTTTTATGGTTTGTGTGCCCTAGTGCAGCATCTGTGGCTGTAGCTCTGTCTAGGCTGATGTGAGGCTCTGCTACCTGAGAGCTAGGTTGGAGCTTAGCCTGTGTTTGGCTGTGCTGTCCAAGGCCCTCACCTGAAGACGGGTTCATCATTGACAGGGCTTTCAGGTTGGAATATGAGATGTGCAGCTGCAGAGTTGGTATGTGAGTCAATGCAAAGCACTCAGGAAACTTCACAGTAATTTGATATGATAAGATTTGGAAAAACAGAACCTCTGTTATATAACAAAGACATTTCCTGTGGTTTTAAAGTCTTACTTTTGTTTTTAATTTGTGTGTTATTTATTATGTGTGGGCATTTTGCCTGAATGCAGTGCCTATGGAAACTAACAGAGGGCACTGGTTTCTCTGGAAATGGAATTGCAGACAGTTGTTACCTGGCTGATAGGTACTGGGAATTGAACCTCTGGCCCTCTGGAAGAGCAGCCAGTGCTCTTAACCTCCAAGTCGTCTCTGAAGTCTCTGCCCCTGATTTTCTTTGAGATGGGCTCAGGATATAGCTCTAGTTGGCCTGTAACTCCCTAAGTAGGCCAGACTGGCCTTGAACTCAGACATCTGCCTGCCCTTGCCCCTCAAGTATTGGAATTAAACAGTGTCCCACATTTATATGCATTTATATCCACTGTCATTTTATTACTTGGCAACTAAAATTCCAAGATGATAAAAAAATATACTATAAATTATAATTTTTTCTTTTATGATATGCCTTCTGTTTACACTTCTGGTTCAAATCAAGCATGTATTAGAATAACTCTAATCTTGGCACCTGGTTTTGTTTGTATGTGGATGCTGGGAGTCGAGCCTGAGTCTTTTGGAAGAACAGTCAGTGTTCTGCTGAGCCATCTTTCTAGCCCCCCTCCCATCTTTCTTCTTTCTTATCTAACTGCAAACTGTCTGCTTTATGAATTTGGTTCTTAGAAGTAAAAACTAGGCATGGTGGCTAATCTATAGTCCCAACACTGGGAAGGCTGAGGCAGGAGGATCATAGTGAGTTCCAGACCCATTTGGGCTATGTAGAAGGGACCCTGTCTTAAAACAGACAGACTGACAAACAGAAAGTTTCTTTTACGTGATTCTTTTTGTCTTAAATTTGTCCCTAACCAATCCATACATGGACTTAGAGCCCATGACAAGGTGAGGGTCCTCAGAGGGAAACCCCATCTGGTTGGAACAACTATGCTCTTACTACACAGCAGGAAAGGGGCCCCCTCTCTACCACACCAGACTAGCAGTGCTGAAACCTGTTTTTTCCCCAGGGGAATTTAGAATGTTTTTCAGTTACATCTTGTTATATCCTGCATTTTTGAAAATTAAAAATCAAACTGTCTAAATTCATCTTTTCTATAACTTCTAGGATATACATTAAGTCTTTTTTTTTTTTTTTAAAGATGACCCTTTAAAAACAGTGGAATCACTTTGCTAGTTAAGAAATACATCACAAGTATAGAGGTTTGTTATATAGAATTGGCTCTTTTGAATAATACAATCACATTGCATAGTAGGTTTGTTTTTGTTTGTTTAATGAGTAAGAATGAAGTAGTAAGATAAGACCATATGTGACAGAGAAAGTTAACTTCAGCCCATACTTTGACCTCTCTTAAGCTATTCATTGTCTTGATATCTACCAGGACCCCATGTTGTTTTAAATACTAAATTCTTGTTATCAGTGTATATGGGCTAATCAGAATGACTTCTGTTTTTCCTCTTCTGCCCCTACACACACACACACACACATACATACACACACACTACCACCACCACTATACAGTAACTACAAGAATATGGAGAAAAAGAATTAAAAAAATATCAAATGACTTCTCCTTCTCCAAGGGGTAGAATACAATAAATTGAACATATGACTGACAGAAGAAGGTAACCTTATCTTTGAAATGCTTTCAAAATTTAAGAGGCGAGTAGACATGAATTTCATTAATTCCCTTCCTAGAGATGTTAAGGAAATAGCTGAGATTTTTCTTTTGCACTGACATTTCCTTGCAGCAAACATTACAATATCATAATGGACTTGCACATATTCATGAGTGTGTCCTGAGGAGGTAAGGAGGGTTCCCTGAGAATGTTTTTGCTTATGGCAGTAACCACTTTGTAACTACTTCTGGCACTCACTTACTTTGTATCAGGCTGGTGTTTCTAGAATTTACTGGTGGCTGTGGCCCATGGTATGTATGGATAGTTGACTTTCTTCAAAATACAGAATGTGCTCTCTGGTAGTTAGTATTCATTGTTGGCTTTACAGGAAACAGAACTGTGTAGGACCAAACTTCTGGACATGTTTGTGAAGAAGTATGCAGTGAGGTTTCGCTGACTTGAGAAGCCCCTCTGTGGATGTGGGTGGTACCATTTCCTGGCTTGAGTCTCCCCACTTCATAAGAAGGAGAAGACAGCAGAGCATCAGTTTGTGTTTCCCTACTTCCTGATGCCTGACACAATAAGACCAGAGTTCCACATGTTCCTGCCAGTATGTCTGCCTACCATACCACAGTGGGCTGTGTTGTATCCCTTCTTCAACTGTCATCCAAAGCAAAGCTTCCTCTTGGAAGTTTCTTTCCTCCAGGGTCTTGTCAAAGCAATAACAAAAGTAACAAGTGCAGCATGACCAACAATGGTGCCTGCCAGGCTGGCATTGCTTTACAAAATATACTTGGCAATCAAACATTAGGTCCTTACATTTTTACTGGATATAATGTAGAGTATAGCCAAAGAAACTTTAAAAATCATCCAGTTTATCTAAGTTTCAAATAGAAATGTCTATTGTTTTTATGAGAAAAATATATATTTCTCGTAGGAGTTTAGAATATGTGAGGAAATAGGAACAGGAGCTAAACATGCCCATAGTTGGACCCTGTCCTCATCATTGTTAGCCTTTTGGTAGAAGTCCTTCACACGGTCTTCATATTTTTTTAACATATATACAATGAAATACATGACTATACAGTGTTTACACTGATTTATCTCTATAAAATGCTGTTACAGTCTTTTTTCAATGATACTAAAAACTCTTGGTCAACATGTAAATGAATAAATCCCATTCAGTTACTAGAGCGCCATGATTTAGCCATGGTTCTACAATTTAGTTTATATTATGATTACTGAATAGCTTTGAGCATGTCTTTCTTGGGATGTAGGCTCTGAAGTGGGTTTACTGGGTCAAAGTATCTGAGCATTTTTGGAGCAGGATGATTTTGAACACCGTGCAGCTTGCATGCTGCACTGGCCTTTATCTTCACCGTGGGTTTTGTTAGCTTTTCTTTACACATACTACAAGCTCCCGTGCCTTCTAATTGCCAAGGAAATCAACAGGAACTCGCTACACGCTGGAGGGAGGAGATAAGCAGAGTCTCAAAATCAGTTCCCAAGAAGTAAGTGGACACTTAATCTAGCTGAGCTTCCAGCAGCCCCCTCCTTAGTCTGTGGCACAGCGCTGACTGGCACACGTAGAGAGAGTTACTGGTTCTTTATTTATGGAATTAGGGGTAGGGGGGTGAGGCGAGGAGAAAGTAAATTAGATTCACACTTTTCTATAATCACTGGGTTTCTGCAAGTGATTATTAATAACAATTTCAAGCAACACAGCTTTTTTCTAATGGCTGTGAAGGCATTTAAGCAAAACCCTGATTGTCAGTGCTGTTTTTCATGTGGCAGCATGGGGAAGCATTTGTTTGGGGGATGGGATGAGTATCTGTGGCTGTGCAGAGCAGCCAAGCAGCCACAGATGTCATCATGGCCTGGCTTGTATCAGTTCTGATATTGAAAGTCTTGGGGATCTCCTGAAAGCTATCTATGTCCCTGGAATCATTTGAAGGAAAGGTGGTATTGGTACAATGAGGTGGTCTGAATCTTTGCCTGCCTCAGTCTCTTTCATGGATGCACACACACACACACACACACACACACACACACACACACACACACATACTCCTAGCTGATGATCATGGGGTTGTCTGAATAGCATTCATTCCTAAGCATAGACAAGTGGGATGGGAAATAGACTTTCTGACGGAGGTGCCAACCTTCCAGGAGCCTTCTCTCGCTTCTAATGCTTCATAAATTGACAGGTCTTTACTGTCAAAGGATTGAGAAATCTACCTACAAACCTTTCCTTGTCTTGGCCCGAGAGGACATGTCTATGATTATCTAGCTCTTCCTGTGCCCCTACTTGTGGACACTTGCTATGGTGTCATAGTCTAAATAAAACCAAGCAGAACAGGAGTTACCTCACTGACCCACTGGTTAAACTTTCTTGTTTTTATTGTCTGAGCCACTTTTACTTTCTGTTTTCTTAAATAGAACATTTTAAAACTAGTTTAGTTAATCCTGAGGTCCTTGAGACCATTGAAATTTTCACTGCCATGTTTTCAAATAGAAGATAATTTATTCTATTTATAAAGCTTGGATTTCCAGCTCAAGTGCAATATTTGTGTGTGCCTCCTGAAATTCAATGACACTATTGTTTCACTAACCTACTGGCCAGCTCACCCCTGAGTTCATATGCACTTGGTAAGAAGTTCAAACTTCACTTCTTCCATTTGCAGCCTTTGCATCTAAGATGGTAGATACTCTGAGTGAGCCTTCTAGTCCTTTGGAAATGCCTCCAGGTTCAGGAAAATGTCTTAGGAACCATGTAAGCTCAAATACAGCAATCTTCTCAGGGTAAACAAAATGCTGAAAGATGGACATTAAGTCATCTTGTAGTCCAAGCATTAAGTGCTGAGGCCAGATGATAGCCTGAGCCCATGAGCTCAGGACCAACCTGGGAAACAGAGGAAGCACTTTCTCCTCAGAAACAACAGAACAAAATCTATGAGGCATGTTAGCCACCTCCCATTGCTGTGAAGCAGCCTTCAGTCTAGATGGTTGGAATGTCTCTTTGCTTACCCTGTCTCCGCTCTCTCCACTGCTACTATGTGCCGTATCTTTACATGTCAGTGGGGGCTGGAAGTGACTGTAATACCAAATCTTCTGGGTTTCTATACCTAAAGAGAGTCTTGGCAAACTGGTTGAGAGAAGCAAAAGAGGAATAAGTGGGCTCAAACCATGTTATTTCTTTATGTAGAAACCTGAGAGCGAATTGGTAAGTTGAGAAATAAATGAACATCAGGATTTTAGAGGTGTTAGAGGTTAAGATGAAGTATTTCATAAGAATGTTTCCTTTAGGCAAACAAATCCACAGAATGAGAACAAGTTTCAGGGTGCCCATAGAAGTCTTTGATGACATATTGGGTAGGTACACAATGCATTTATGATATTAGATTTGGGTATAGTTTATTATGAATGCATGGAGTACATGCATTTTGATAGGCACATTAAGTGGAAGTATACTTAAAGGAAATCTAAACTGATCTGCTTTATACCAGATATATAAATTGATGTCCCCTGATTTGACAAAGGATCTCTTACTGCTTTCTGCAATACTACTGCTTTGGCCTGGGTTTTTACCTCTAACTAGGAGCCATTCCATTTCTAGTTTTGATGAGGTAGCCTGAGGTTGATTTCTGTAGGACAATTTTATTTTCCAGACATATTATAATCCACAAGCCATATCATGAGTCATGGTATAAATACTCTTACCCTTTCTGACCCTCACAACATGCAGACCTGAACTTGAATCCCTAGAACTGTATACAAGTCAGACCCAGTGGCACATATGTGTAATCCTGGGAGCAACAGACAGGAAAATCCCCACCAGCTCACAAACCAGGCAGGCACAGTTTCAGCCAAGGTGAAGGTGTGGCCTGATACCCAAGAGTGTCCTCTGTTCTCTACATGCATGGCAAACTCCCTGTTCTCCAGTGCTCTTTTGCTGCCTAGAACATTCTTTCCTTCTCTGCCCAAATAGCTCTACCCTTAAGACCTCAGGCTCGATGTTATTTTCTCTGACTGCAGTTGTGTATCAGGCACTTGTTTGGACTCCTGTCATGTCTTTGTATCATCCCATCCTAGGTCTTGCCTTAATGTTTCAATTATCTGCTAACCACACTGGGTTACCTGATAGCCTCTGCTTTTTATCCGGTCAGCACCCACATCTACTCACTGCACAAATTGAATTCTGGTGCCTTCTCTGCAAATATTTACAGAGTGAGGGAAATAAGGCATCACATGCTGGTAGAATGATCAAACTATGTGTGTGGAAAAGTCTTATTTCAAAATAAACATCATGGGAACAAAACTAATCTGTGTCTATTTGTGGCATATTGTCTTTTGTCCTGTTCCTTGTGTTTGTAAAAGTGGAGGAAATGGTTCTGTGTTCCTTTGGTTACGGGTTCATTCTAGGACAGGATTTGGAGCTAGATACACTGCCAATTCCAGGAAGTCTTGCAGGTGATATTGCTGCAAAACAAAGAGCAGATGTTTACTGGCCCCATTATTTTAGCCATGTAAGAGAGATGGGTTTTTAATCAGTGCTTTGAAGTTAAAATTAAATTTGTTTTTATTATTTTATTATATCCTAAGTTGTTTTAAGTTCCAGATTCTATTCCCATATTAATGAGGAACAAACACAAACTATCTTACACTTCTAATTCAGTTATTTATAATGTATTATATATAAATATAAAATTGTGTGTTTTGCTGTATTAGTTTCCATTCTTGTTACTTAATTTACCAAAGCCTTCTAATTATAACATTTTTGTCCCATCTGTATTGACTCTGGAAAGGCCTTCTATGCCACCTGAAGATCCGAGGGCATCATTTGATTTCATGGAAATTTAAGAACTGGTTTTCAAATAGAAATAGTTTTAATCATTTTACTGATTATAATATGTTCTATTTTGTTTCTTCTGAAAACAAAAACAACAAAAACCCCACTAAGCAGAGCTGACTTGGAGGAGGGAAGGGTTTATTTCAGTTTACAATTTACAGCCTATAAAGGTCAAAGCAGGGACTCAAGGCAGGAGCTGACACAGAGGCCAGGGAGGACTCTTCTCATTGGCTCCTTCCCTGGCTTGTTCAGTGAACTTTCTTATATAGCCCAGGCCCATCTGCCTAGGGATAGTACTAGCACAGTGGGTGGGTCCTCCCGCATCAGTTAGCCACCCTTCAAAACTTCCCCCCAGACATGTGCACAAGCTGGTCTAATGGAGGCCATTTCTCATTGGGGGGTCCCTTTCCCCGTGTATGTTTAAGCTTGTGTCAAATTGACAAAATCTAACTGTGATACAATAACATATATTCACTGTGAGGAAAAGGTTAGGAAACAGAAAGAGGGAGTTATATGTTCTGCAATCCTACTTGCAGATTATTAGGTTGAACATCTTAGAATGTGCATCTCTTGGATGTTTTCTGAATATCTTGTGTCCATTTGGTCTTCGTTTTAAAGTGGAAATAATGTCAGCTGCATGGTAGTAGCTTCAGAGTGTGTGCTTCACCAGATCCATTCAGGGGTTCCAAGGACAGATATGGGTGGGGAATATTTTTTCTAGAAAAGAGTACAGTTCTGCCTTTTATGACTCATTAAGAGAACACTTGCTGCCAGATACGGTGGCACAGTCTGTAATTGCAGCATTTAAGAGTCAGAAGCAGGTAGATCTCTGTGAGTTCCAGGCCAGCCAGGACTACATGGTGAGACACTGACACCTCCCCACCCCCAATAGGAAACTTCTGTAAAAATCTGTGCAGGCTTCATTTGCAGGACATGAAGCATGCTGCTTATCTGAAGAATGAAAAATATAATTTTATTTAGTGCCTGTTGCAGACTATGGGAATGTTTAGGAAGGTGGAGCCTAGGCTGGACCTT
Source organism: Sigmodon hispidus (assembly GCA_004025045.1). Lineage (NCBI taxonomy): Eukaryota > Metazoa > Chordata > Mammalia > Rodentia > Cricetidae > Sigmodon > Sigmodon hispidus. Next base: position 62,310 of record PVIH01007415.1, on the reverse strand, counting down.
TGGGAATAAGCTTGAACAGATGAACTGGGCTGGGGGTAGCCGCTTCCTCATAACCCTGGAGAGAGTGACTCGGAGGGCAGCCACTGCAGTGGACATGAACCATCCTTGCTGATATGCAGGGATGGCTCTGCCTCTAGAACCATCCAGATTTTTGGCTGGACCCACCTTGCCCCAAGTAGATGGCTGACCTCGCCACCTCTTCTCTGTCCTACCTATCCAGTGGCCTGTACATGAAAAGCAGAAAGGCAAGCAGACACAGCTCCACAGTCATGTTCCCCATCAGAGTAGCTGGGGCTTATCCTGTCCATTTGTCTTCAAAACTGCAATTAGTGCATTGCATTGCCAGAATTTAAATCCTGACTGGAACCATTGCCTCAGAGCATCTAGAAAGTGTCATTTTGTGTTGTCTAACCTCTGCCATATAGGGCAGCACATGCCCACCCACCAGGAGTCTAGAGTGGACATTGATGACCACTGTGTTCACCACACATCCATCCTGGCTGTGGATGCTGGATTGCTATGTCCTCTGCATGAAAGAATTTGAAGACAAGATAAAGAGGAACATCTGGTCAGGAGCTAGGCCTGCCCCTTGTCTCTCTTCATATATTCTGCTCAGATCATGGCATCTCTATCTTTCTTTGTTTCTGTCTCTCTTGTCTGTCTGTGTTTGCCCCTCCTCTTTCCCTGTGGGCCCTGTGGGTCATGCTAAACAAGCAGTCTTCCACCAAGTTATATCCCAGCACTCTTTATTTTCTGTTTTAAGACCGTATCTCACTAATTTGCCCAGACTAGTCTTGAACTCATGTGTTAGCCCAGGCTACAGAACAGAGTCTTCCTTATGTGACTCTTTTGTTCTGTTCCTGTTTAATCAATTTTGGTTAATTCTATGTTCCAGGCACCTAGTCCAGCTGTCTCTGTCTGTCTCAGCTGCTTCCTGCTGGTCCATGCCATGGCGTTTCTCTTCTGAGCTGCTGCTTTTGCTCCTAGGTGCTGACATTGGCCTCATCATTGCCACTCTGGAATCAGACAGCTAGATTATACCATCTCTCTGCTCAAAGCACATTAGTGAGTTTATACCACACCTTGAATCAAAGGCAAAATCTTGACAACAACCTCCCTACCCATTTCCTTCTCTGAATTCTCCCCCCCCCCAACACTGCCCCCAACATTGCTCCAGCCTCTGTGGTGATCTTTGGAACACCTGTCTCTAAGGAGCTTGGTTGTTGCTGATCTTTCTCCTTTGGATGCTCAGATAGCCACAAGGCTCTCTTCTCTTGCTTCAGATTAGGTATGGCCATTATCTACTCAGTGAAACCTGCCCTGTTGCAGAGGGATTGCCTTCCAGACCCCATCCTCTCAAGGTTTCATAACACTTTATACTATATAATGAACTCTAACTTTTTATTGTATATCTTCCTCCATGAGAAAACTGACTTTTATTTTACTGTTGGATCTTTGTCCATTGTACAGCATAGTCATTGTACATAATAATCATTCACTAAGTGTTTCTTAAATGAGTGCCTTTCTCCATGCATGCCTCATGCTATACTCACTTAATAATTTATTAGATGATCAATTACTATGATGAACAGGTAAAAACTGTAACAAAAATCCATGATCAGGCCATAGTCCTGTCTCCAGAACCACAAGACTTTGAATTCAGCACATTGCCACCTCATGAATTTTATTTACCTTTTTGTTACAATGTTATCTCTTATAAGTCTTATTGCTTAAAACTCTAAATTTCACCTTGGAGAGACCTTCCCTTACTGTGAGTCTATGTTAACCCTGAGTCACACACTCTACCTCCACGTACTACTTTATTTTCATGATGGCACATGTCACTTCAAATGTTTGTGTATTTATTTGTCTGTGTTTAATTTCTTTTTCTAAACTGTAAGCTTCATGACAATAAAAAGACTGGCCTGTCTTTTCCAACAGTATTTTCAGTAAACATGTGTTTGATAATGGGAAAGCATTAGCTATTATTTTTTATTATGAATTCTCTCAAGGAAATGGATTTTTTTTCCTGGATTGGCAATGAAGCATCTTCATGTACAAACATCTCCTTTGAGTAGCTAGCAAATTCCAAGTTGACCTGGAAACTTAAATACTTGGTTTGTAGGTTGGTTGAAGACGGTGGTACTTGACCACTGCACTTTGTTTGCTGATACACTGTAAAATGTCTTAACGTCTTCACTTATGTCCATGTCAGTAACCAGAACCCACAATTCCTTAGTAACTCTTGCTTTTATTTATCTATTTATTTTTTCTCTACAGCTTTTGGAAAGAAGCAACACTGGTTTTGAAGAATCAGATTGTATTGCTCCGAAAAGTCCACTCCACTTAGCGGTAAGCAAACTGCCACTGGCAGCCTGCCCTGCTTGTCTCATAATGAACAAGTTCCAAAAACTTAGCCCACTCTTAAAATGTATCCCAGGAAAGCAGCAATCAGTGCTAACAAACACAGTAGAGGGTTAAATGTGTGGGCTGCTGAGAGGAAATGCAGGGCCAGCTTCCCCTCAGATACAGTTACCTACCTTGTCCCCAGTGTCCTTGTGGGACGGGACAAACAAGATGAAGCCCGGGTAGAGTCACTACCATAGAAGCTGTGATAAGTGATCACAGAAGCTTTAATCATTATATATATATATATATACACATTTATACATATATACACACATATATAAACATTTTAGAAAGGAAACATTTCAGCTGAAGAGATCTGATTGTGGAGAGTAATATGTAAGCGTTAAACCTATGAATAATCAAATGTCACATTTTTAAATGTCACAATTAAAACCTTTGTGGGTTTTAAACAAAACAGCATTAGAATAAAAGGAGCAAGTTTAGAACAGCAACCATGTCATTCTTCCTGGAGTAACCACTGGGCCTCAGAGGAGGGTCCAGGCTCCAGTTTTCATGCTGGAGAGATCTGGGAAGGCCAGAGTTCTCACTGGCAAAGCTCCCTCCCCACCTCCTAGTAATTGAAAGGGGAGTGCTGACTCCAAACTCTTCCTGAAGGCTCTTCTACTCCCATCACTCTGCGTTGGACGGTATCTGGTGCACCCTTAGTGATTACTCTTGTTGGACAGAGCTCTGCTGCCTGACAGTCACACTCAGCCACAGCTAGCTTGCCTGCCCACGGTGCTGCTGAATGGTGAACACTCAGGCATGGTCGAGATGGTATTTAGATGCACCTTTATTTAGTAAGTACAATGGGGTAGAACTCAAGGAGAATGAAAAGGGGTCAGGTCTACTTTTAACAGTAAATTTTATCTATATGATGCACAAGCACATCTTCTGTGTTACTCTGATGAATGTTTAGAAAGAAGAACGTTTTACTCATAGGCATGGGTGGGCATCTCTGCAAGGTGAGAGGAGACAAGGCCTTGACATAGGATTGGAGGTGTCCAAGGCCAGTCACCTGTGAGAAGCCCACCATCCACTACCTATCTCCTACATACCTGCCAGCACACCTGCCTCTGACACACCCACTGACACATCCACTACACACAGAGCTTTACACTCGCACACACACATTTTGAGTGCCATGAAATCAGCCATGCACCTTTGTTCCAGGAGGTAGACTTAGATGGGGAAGATGGATGGGCAGTGAGATGTTCATATAGACAAAGCTTCCTAGCAGTTGGCTCCTAGAGCAGGCTACTCTTTACAATCCCTGTGTATCTACCAGATGTACATGACGAGGATCCCCAGATGCCTTTAGTGAGGCCATGTGGGCTTTCGGAGGAAAACCTCATGCCTTTTGAACATGGAGCTGGTTGAATTGCTACTGAGAGTTCTAGGTTTCCAAAAATTCTATCCTCATTCCCCACCCCCAAGTTCTTTGCTTTGTGTTTACTGTGTGTGAAGAGCACTTCTGAACTTTCTGGGTATCCACTAACATAGAAAACGGTGACATGGTGTTGACACCATGGCAGAAACTGGGCTTTGGTTGTACTGCAGCTAGCAGGGGCCAGAGAAGATAAGAAAAGGCAATCCTAGATACCACTCTTCCCATCGGTGAACATCTGAACATGTTTCTCCCACTGTAAGGGGGGCTACTTAGTTAAGGCTCTAAGACCCTTTGAGTTAGTCAGTTTGTTAGCTATGTGATGCTGGCCAAGTACACAAGGTCTTGTGTCTCAGTTTCCCCATTCTTCAGAGAAAAGGAATACCAGTGCCTCATCAAGAGCCATTATGGGAATGGCATGAGCTAATTCTAGTAAAGCAATTAGGAGAGCACCTTGTAGTATATGTGTGCCAACAGTTTCATCCTCCTCGTTATCAACACGAGTCTCTCTCTTCCATGTGACACACACTGGAAGAGATATTACAGGGAAGGAATGAAGTCCCTGCCTTTGAATTTCCCGTACTGGAGAGATTTTAGGCAGGCAATAGCATGCCAGATGGTAATAAGTGCTTCAGGATAAAAGAAAATGGAATCCAAGTGATGGAGAATCCAAGTGGCAGACAGGGTGCTATTTTACAGAGCATAGAATGCCATGTTAGCACAGTGGGCCTGAGAACTGGTCACACTGTGGTCTGACAGAAGGTTCTGGACGCAGCTCTAAAATCCTGGCATAGGAGCACAGAATAGCAGTGTGGCCGCCAAGGAGGGGACAGAGTGGTGAGGGGAGGTGAGAGGAAGAAGAAGGGAAAGCCTCACAGCATCTCTCGGGGACCTCCTGGTCTATGGTAATAACTCTGACTGATACTCTGAGCAAAATAGAAACCACTTGTTCCAATTTGAGGTGATAAGGGAGAGGGTGTGACTTCTGTGTCAAAGGTCACAGGCTTACAAAAGGGCAGAAGCCAAAGCCAGAAATGATGGGAGTGGCTTCGACCAGAATGATCCCAATGGACCCATTGTAGAATTATTTGATTCTTTCTTCTATAAGCTAACACTTAAAAATTACCTACTTCATGACACCTACAAATATGCTCATCACCCTCTCCAGGGTTTGCTGGAGCAACTACTTAGATACAACCCTAGGCATATTGTTCTTAGGTGAAAGAATTTCTACCAGGGAAATGGAACCATCTGCTGCCAAGCCTTGACCCAGGGAGAGACCTGACCTGCTTGGAGGAACTATCTCCTGCTGAATGATTCAAATCTCCAGGGTTATCAGCTCAGAGAAGCACATATTCATTGCTTCCACTTGACAATTTAAATTAAAAAATGAAGCTATGCAAATGGGAGGCTCCAGCTGTTGAGGTTTCCAGGAGGGACTTGTGGCATCCCTGAGATGTGCTGGGCTCCCAAATCCCTTCTTGTTTGCTCATACCTCCTGTCTTTAAAGGTCTAAGTGAATGAACCACAATTAAGACATTTAAGGTGCTTAATGAGATATTTCTTGCAATAGTTTAAATTAATAACTTAAATAACTTTAAAGTTTGGTACTTCCAGTGACAAAATTGTAGCATAGTAAGATATATCCCAAACCAAGATCTATTTGCAGTGGTTATCTGCTGGCAAAGGGAAATTCTGTTTTCTCCAACAGAGTCTAAACCACTCTCCTGGATAGGACAGGCCCCTTGCACAGGTGCAGATGGCCAACACAAAGTGAACACTAAGTAGTTTTGTTGTTGGGGCTTTTTTGTTTTGACTTTTTTTGACTTATTGGTTTGTTTTTCTTTTCTTTTCTTTCCTTTTTTTTTTTTTTTTTTTTTTTGAGAGAGAGAGAGACCAGGAAAATGAAATTGTGTGGCTAGAGAGGATCTTGGAGGAGTTAGGGGAGTGGAAAAACATGTTTAAAATACAGTGCATGAAAGAAAAATAGGGGGAAAAGGAGCTGTAAGTGAATGGAAGGAATAGAAGAATCCATCCAGTAGGTAAATCTGGCTTTTGAGCAATCTGAGCGTTTTCACATGCCTTGTCCACGAAGCCACTCAGGCTGGACCCGGAGAGCTATGATTAGCAGCTCTCTATCCTTGTGTCTTAGCCTAGGCTCCTTTCATTTACAATCAACGAGTGGATCTTGTGTTTGTTTGTTTGTTTGTTTTAATTGTGAGGGTTAAAAGAGAAGTGCAGGGGCTAAGAACCCCATTTCAGCTCATGTCCTAGAAATGCTCCCTGCCTCAGCCATGCTTGTTTCTGCTTTCCCTGTGTGTCTTCTCCTTATTAAACCGAAGTAAGCTGACCATTGGCCTTAGTGTACATACATGTATTGTATGTTTTCCTAGGCTGAGTTAAGTGAACAGAAATTAAAATCTTCACTATTGTTGTCATAATGGAGAAGGGGTCAGATTTGAAAACAGTATCTTGAGCCCACTGCTGTCTGCTGGGCACATTTCCCTTCAGCATGGAGTCGTGATTTCTCAGTAAACAGAATCATTAGTTACCTACCATTTACCATTATTGTGGGCACCACAGTTTGGGAAATCACTTGTGCACCAGAATTGTGCACCAGATTCACAAAGAGAATGAAGTCTGATTTACAGTCCTATGTGATGTTTCCTATTACTAGAAATAGGTTCTTAGCTTAAGATTAGATGGTCCTGAGTTAGCTTAAAGAATAACCTGTGATCTGAGTTGTCAACGGCTGAGTTGGTACAGGATATATGGAAGGCATTTTTACTATTTTCTCCTCTTTGTTGATATTTGAAACTCGCCATAATAAGAGGTCAAGGAACATGGGTCTAAACTGCCATGTTGAATTTCTGTTTTCTCTCTCCAAAGGGCTCGTGGGCTGGCCTGTCTTATCTGAGCCCTAGTTGTTCTTCCCACGGCTGCATAGCCCTAGCATCACCTGGCAGCTCTGCCCCTCTGGGAAGCCCCAGATTGGTGAAAGAGTGAGATGAGGTGATGCTGAGCTCACACCAAGCAGCCAGACTTTTGTCCTGCACAGTTACAGCTCTTGACACAGGAAGCTTTGCTTTTCCTGCTCTAGAAAGGGAGTAGCATACAGTAAAGATACAGCAGTCCAGACTTCACCTCCAGAGTGTACCTTCTTGCTCCGTAGCTTTGTTCAAGATATTTTACATTTACATGGAGTTTTTTATAGAAGGAATTTAAGTTTTCATTCAACATTTGTTATTCAGCCGTATTTCATTACAAGTAAACATAAAAATATTTAGCCTTCAAGTCAATCAAATGGAATTTCTGAGGGAAAACTGTGTGTTTATTACAGTACAGATACTGAGTTCAGATTCTGACTTGGTAACTACTAAGGAGTTTTTAACCTGTGAAAAAAAGATGTTTATAAGTAAGTATGGTGACATATGACCTAGATATGTGTTGGTGACTGTCCCAGCACACACGAGGCTGGAGCAGAGGACTAAGCGTCTGAAGCCAGCATAGGCGATATAACTAGATCCTGTTTCAAAAGGGGGAAGGGACATTTGAAGGTCATAAACGAGATGTGGAAGTGCTTGGCATGGTGCCCTGCACCTGGAAGGTCCTCAGTGAATTGTTGCTATCAAATGCATGATTAGCATTTGGTGGCAATGAAAGGGCTGAAGAGCGGAGGGAAGTTTTACATATGTGCTGGGAGGCTTTCTTTCCCGGTATGGTGCATTTGCATAGATGCACTAGGACAGTCAGGGGACTGTCTGGATGAAGCACTTCCCAGACCATAACCATAAAGAAAGTGTTGGTGCCAATGGTCAGAAGAGGAAATTCTTACACTTAACTGTAGAGGACAGTTTGGGTACCCCAGAGCCAGGGCACCCTAAGGAAGCTTGCCGGGAAAGCCATGGCCTGGTTGGTCATGGCAGGCTTTGGAGTTTGCTGCCATTGAAGAAGCTGTAGGTTAAGTTTTCAGGAAGGAGTGCTATGGCATCCAGTTTGACTGTAGAAAGGTTCTATCCAGTGCTGGAGTCCAAGAGACCTCTTCAAGGCTGCAATCGTCCGCTAAGAGTTAGAGAAATACAGATGCCTTGAGGGTGCTGCCTGAGAATCAAATTGCCATTTGCTGAGATTGTGAGGCTGCAGGCAGAGAAGATTCTGGAAGAAAATCTGGGATTCAGTGTGCAGATACCAAGGGCAGGTTGGACCTGTATGCTTAGAAATCAAGAAGTTGGGACAGGGATATATTTAGGGATTCGTTACCATATGATTTATATCATCATATTTTATATAGAGGAAACACTTTTAATATGTACAAATAATTAAAATCATAATAAGCAAAGATAATGAAATGAGAAATTTTTATTTTTAACTTATAAGGATTCTTAATTCTTATGGATTATTTTCAACTTAGTTTTTGTTATTGTTTTTAATCTATATCAAGGGCAAAAATTATTTATTTTTAGGAAGATGAGACAAATTAAACACATACACTTAATACTCATTAGTTCTAGAAATAACCACTATTATTCGTTTCTTTGGTATCCTGAATTATTTCTGTGATTATAGAAATACATATAAATATAAATATGCACACATACATCTTTTTATACAAATGAGACCATGATAAATATATTGCCTACAGGTTTCTAAAAATCATTTTGAATACTGTCATCACCCTCCATAAAATTCATAGCAATCTATACACCCACCAAAGTGTCTAAGATTACGTTCCCCCCCCCTCAATCTTAATGATTTTAGGTGTGGACAAATTGTTCCTTTATTTCCCAGGTTCTCATAAAATAGCACTATAAATTTTTTACATGAAATTTTATATGTCTATCAGCATTTTACATTTCTTTTTTTTTTCCCCTCTGTGAGTGATTTTTTTCAAGTCTTTTGAACACTTTCCTGGCTTCCAAAAGTTCTTTTTATTTTAAGGAAATTAATCCTTTGTGGGATGTCTTTTGCAAATACATGTGCCTTGAAGAGTAAAACAATGAAAAAAATGCCAGTGTCAGAAGAGAGGGTCTTTGATGTCTATAGACCCTGGGAAAGACCTTTCTTATTTCTTTCTTGTCTCCTGACCCACTTCACCACAGATAGCCCACCCTTTTATTTTCAAGATCCTTTGCGTATGTGTTGTGAGGGTGGGAAGTAATATTTTTTCCTTTATAAACTAAATTAAAGGCCTCAGACTTTCTAGCTTGTTTTTTTTTTTTTTTTTTTTTTTTTTTTTTTTTTTTTTTTTTTTTTTTTTTTTTTTTTTTTTTTTTTTTTTTTTTTTTTTTTTTTTTTTTTTTTTTTTTAAATAGTATATAGCCTAGGACCTCATAATAGACCTGAACTTGGCTCTGACCCACGTCCTATATTTATTTCCCTTATTGTTTTCTGTGGCTTCATTATGACCAACGGAAGAAGTAAAGAGTAAGAAAGGCATCCACTGCATCAGATCTTGTGCAAAGCTGTTGTAGTTTCTCTCTTCATCTCTGCGGTGGTCCCAAGAGGCTGCTTTTATTGCTCTTAGCTTATTGATGAGGGAACAAAACTCTATGCAATTAAGAAACTCACCTACACTCTCATGGTTAATAAGTTACATAGTGGGTTGGGAGGTAAGGTTTGTTTGCCTAGATTAAATCAGAGTTCCTAATGTTCCCAGAAATTTTTTTCTCCTAGCTTTATTAACAGAAAAGATCCTGAAAATGTTCTCATTATCCATTGATATGTTTAGGACTCTGCTGGTAGATGAACATATAATTCACGCAGCCATTTTTCTTTATTAGATTATTATATTGGTAGATCTAATAAACACACATTGATGGATGTGATGCTTTGAGCAAATTAGTTGATGGGAGGAAAAGACATTTATATGCAACCAGAGGTTTGTGAATTAGTGTTTCAGTCTAACTTTAGTTTGCTGGCATCAAATTCCTTCCCAAGTGTTGCCCCAATGAGCTATTTTATCCTTTTGTCATTTATTTCTTTGTCTCTTCCTTTTCTTTTTCCTTCTTCTCTCATATATTACATCCTGACCAAACTTTCCCTTCTTTCTCAGTCCTCCCCTACCTCTTTTCTTCCTCAGATCCAATCCCCTCCCCCATTTCTCTTCAGAAAAGGGCAGGTCTGCTGGGAACACTGACATATCAAGTTGCAATAGAATTAGGCATCTCCACTGAGGTGTCAGAGACTCTGGCTCTGGAAGCCCTCAGGTGGATGCCATTGCATTTGAGAGAAGTGAGAGTGCTATTTGTTTGTGGCTTTCTTCTCTGCAGGCCTACAATGGGCACCACCAAGCCTTGGAAGTCCTTCTCCAGTCGCTAGTGGACCTGGATATCAGGGATGAGAAAGGCCGGACAGCTTTGTATCTAGCTGCTTTCAAGGGTCACACAGAATGTGTGGAAGCACTAGTCAGCCACGGTGCATCCATCTATGTGAAAGACAACGTCACCAAAAGAACTCCACTCCATGCCTCAGGTAGGTCTCCTCAAAGGTCCAGGTTATTTCTGAGTTTTACAGTTCATGAGTAGATATAAATAAAAGGGTAAACAAAACAGTAGAGGTGGCTCAGTATATGAAGGGGTCACCAGGCCTGACGACCTGAGTTCAGGCCTTGGGACCTATGTAGCCTGAGGGGACAAATGGACTTCTACAGGTTTCCCTCTGTTATCAAAAGACATAGGGCACACACCACCCCAGTAAATACATTAATAAAATTTTGAAAAGATTTTAAAAGGATGATAGCTGGGGCTGTAGATCAGAGGGAAAGCAGGTGCCTAGCATGCACCAGGCCCTAGGCTCACCACCCGCCATGCCCTCACCTCCTGCAAAGGACAGCAGCATCTTTTTTCATCCTGATTTTCAACATCTCAGTTTATTTCTACATCATGTATACCTGAAAGCAGCCATACTTCCAGAGTGCTTTTGATCCGCTTTCTCCTTGGACATACTTATGTTTTCTAGCCTTCCCAAAGAAAGAGCCTAAGAGCCTTTGGCCAAAAGCTACCCCAAAACTTCTGAGCAAGGGACAAGTTACACTGTGATTTAAGTCAGTTAGACAGAACAAGCCACATCAGAATCATAAGCATGTCTTTAATGATATTAAAGGACTGTTTCTTCAGGGGATCTCAGACAGTGAGCTCATAACCACATCGTCCTATCCACCTACACAGTGCTTCACTTAACTTTCGCTTTGGCTTTTGATGCATCTGATACCAAAGAGAAAGAAGGACCTGTGTACTGTGCACATCAGTCACAATGTTTTAGGACACTTCCAGATGTGCTCAGCTGCGAAGGCAATGTGGATGAACCTCTCTCAACTAAGACATAAGTACCTTATGGTTCCAGCAATTCTGTGGTGGTAGCTTTTGAAGGGTAGTATGTGGCATCTTTTAAAGAGAGAAATAACTATGATTTTATTGAGGAAATGAAGGAATCAGAGCACATTTTCAAAAGTTCTTTCTCATTATTTGAAAGTTTTCTAGGAAGGCTAGACAGTTAGGTATATTTTTGTCAGAGGCGGTAAGAAAGCTCAGTGGGAAAAGATTCTTACTGCCAAGCCCTATGGCCTGAATTTGATCACTGGAGCCTACATGGCAGAAGAGAGATCCTTGGATCTCTACACGCATATCTTGACAAACATACAACAAAATAAATACAAATATAATTTTTTTTAAAAAGTACACATCTGTCAATATCCCTTAACACCCACGTCACTTAACAGACATAGTACAACGACAGACAAAGACTACCCATTTCATAATTATCTGGAAACAGTCATCTCTGGGAAAAGGTCAGTGATGGCTGGTATAGCCAATTATAAATTTTTGTTTCCTACCAGTATTTTTTATTCTTAGGTATTCCTTGGTATTATTGTCAAAGTCAAATTTGCTTTTTTTAAAAGATGCATTGCCTAGTATAGCCCAGCATCCACTTTGTTACCATGTAGTTCTTAACAATTGCCAACGACCTGGTTTGATTGTAGATTGCCCTTAAAATAGGTGAGTAATGAAGGAAGGACCAGCCTCATCCATTTGCCACTGTAATGTAGGTGTGGTCCAAGGGTTCCCCCTAGTGGTCAAGAAGGCTCACTCTGACTTTCCCTTGATGTTCATTAAAAAGACAGGTTGTCATTTGACATAAAATGTCTGCTGGGCAGAAGCTTCAGGCTGAGATTTGAGGATTCTCTTAGAATTCTTTTCAGTTCACGTGAAAGGCTAGTTCCTTTGTGCCAGACCTCCAGAGTACTGTGAAGAGGGGCAGCTAGAATGAACATTGGAGGGTTTAGCACAGATAAATACAGTGACAGTTGTGATCTCTGAGCAACATAAAAATATGACTGTCATTTATAGCTGGAGAGGCTGGACCAGTCTAACAGAGAGCTGGAGATGGCTGGGCACAGCTAAAGATTCTAATGTCTTTCTGCTAGAAGCCAATTTGGGGAGAATATAGTGTGTGTGAAACTGAGGTTTATTACTCTAAGGGGGGCTTAAATTTTCCTGAGGGCTGAGTTAAGCACAAACAGCTATGGGAAGAAGCAGAAACCCCATTGTAAATGACTTTGCCATGTAACACACTAGGTAAGCAATATGAACCAAACTATTCTTTTCTTATGTTTAGTAAAAAATAAAATATCTTTGGAGTGATTCTGAGAATTCAAATATATCAAATCAATACAGAAAGAAAAACCAAGATCTATTGTTCCCACCTCCTGAACCCATTGTCAAGATTTAGCTGTCAGTCCTGTGCCAAACTTTTCCTTTTATGCATACACTAAACTTCCTGCAAATTCAAACAACGTAACTGGTTTTTGTATAATTTTAAGAACAAGAACAGCAGAAGCAATAAGATGTTACCTGAACTCTAATCCATAACATTTTATTGTGTGTGGTTATATGCTACAAACAAACAATTGCTATAGCTTACAAACTGTGGGCATTGTTCCTGTTGTCCATTTGAATGCTGTTGATGAATTAGAACTAATTCTAAGATGTGTTGTTCTAGAACTGTGTGGAAACCAAGTTATTATTCTTTCATGACTGGAAAGCAATAAAAATGACTGTTACACAGCTCATGAGGGGTCTTTACCCAATATAACTACATTTTGTTCTTTCTCTCATCACACCCAGAGCCAGGGAAGTTCAAATTCCTTTATGGTGTTTGTGTTGCTGTTACTCAAAGAGTAAACCATGTCTGGGATGCTAAGGATATTCATCTTCATCTGTTTCCTGAGTGGAATTCCATGGTAGCTGTAAGGTTCTCCAAAAGTTCCATTCAATACACCAGGGGAAGTGCCTTGTTCTAGGGGAGGGGTTTATCTTTGTGTGAGATTTGCTTCTCAGAATCTCTCACATTCACTTAGGCACCTCTTCTTCTAGAGGGGCATCTTTAGTTATGCACAGGGGCACATCCTGGTGCCCCTTCCCCAACTGTGTAAGATGAATGTGGCATTGGGGTTACATTCCATCTTTTGTCTACTGCTGGGTAGCTGGAACAGGGAAGGGTCTGCAGCTGTAAACTTGGGTTCTCTGAGTCCTCCTCACTCAGCATCAGCAGGGAGAGAAGAGGAGAGGAAGGAGGGGACAGCAGCTGCTGTCACCTGCTGTAGCATTCCTAAGATGTCAGCATCAGTGAGGATGGAATGCATGTGCTGTGTTTATTATCGTGCCTTGGCATTTTACATTCAGCCACCACAAATCACTGAGAACTGTTACTCAAATATGGAACTTAGAACTCACTCATCCAGAAGAGCGGGAACCATTCTCTCCTCCATCACCTCCCCTCTCTCTTTCTCTTCTTTATTACTCCTATTCCTGCTCTCCTTCTTTTAAAAAGGGCTGGAGATGGGCTTGGCTCAGGACGGTTATATGAGAGTGCAGTGCCTCTCAGTGGGACTGATGTGTGGGGTACTTATCAACCCTGTACAAGCAGATAAAAAAGGACATCAAATTGAAGAAAAACTCCCCTAACTCTGGAACAGGAAAGGAAGGTGAAGATCAAGGTATGAAGACAAGAAGCAAGGGAGAAACGGGCTCACAGGAGCCAGACTACCTGGGCTGTCTTGAACTGGAAACCAGGACTACCTCTTAGCAGCAGTAGGAAATTGCTGATTTGAAGTTCACATAAGTTTTACTTTGGAGCAATATCTGCAGTGTTGGTTTGTTAAACAAATGTCCATCATTTTTTATTGTTTTAGTTGTTAATGGTCACACGCTGTGTTTGAGACTACTACTCGAGAAAGTATACAGACCGGAATTGGTTGATGTGAGAGATGCCAAGGGACAGTAAGTGTTTTCGTGCTGGCTTCTGCTGCTGTCAGTCACAAGAGCTGATTGGTTGGTTTGTTGAGCAAGAAGGCTGACAGTGAATTCTAGGATGGGAGGGAGTAAATCTCTGGGAAACTCATAGGTAAGGCGCTTAGAACAATGAGGTGTCGGCAACAGAGCATGTATTTAAGTGAAATACTCAGTGTGTGTTGATCTTAACAAAAGCAAGCACCTTTTAACCCAGCTCTAGCCATGTGTCCTGGGTTTTAATATTTTCTATTTCTTCCTGCTTTTGACTTGTAAAGCTACCACTTTCCTACTTTTTAATTAATAATGCAAAAGGCAGACCTCAAGAGTTTGTCTCTGTTGTGAAAAAAATAAAAACAATCCTTTGACTTGTATCCTGCGTTTGTTTTTCTATCTGTTGGTCTGTTCTTCACCCAGGCTCCTCTTACAAATAGGAAAGAAGAAGACTGACTCTAGCTCCTATCCCCAGGTGAATGGGCTTGAGTGATAGTCAGAGCAAGGCCCTGTCTTTCTTATACACTGTTCGGACTCATTTTCAAAGCAGGGAAGCTCTGTCCATGGAGCGTCTGTCTTGAGCAGAGATCAACACTGGCTGCTGTAACAGGGGCAGGAGACTTCAGCAGGCACACATGCCCCAGCTAGCTGGCACCTAGTAATTGCCATACAGTTTTGAAAATGGTAGAATTAATGTGACTACCTGAGATGAGACTGTCCCCTGCCCTGCCCTTCCCTGCCCTGGGCTGATGTATTATGTTACCGTTCCATGAGGACCTTAGAACAGAAATAGATCTCTTGTTCCACATGGCCTAGAGTAGCAAATTAGATACATGGAAAATATTGGGCAATTATTAAGAATAGAGGGAAAACTGTCATCTCACTGGAAGTAGTTTTCAATCTCCTTTTCTCCCTCCACAGAACCCCACTGATGCTTGCAGTAGCATATGGACACATTGATGCCGTTGCATTGTTACTTGAAATGGAAGCAAATGTGGATGCTGTTGACATCGTTGGGTGTACAGCTTTACACAGAGGAGTATGTATCTCTTTTTCAGCTTAAGTCAAGTACCTTTTCAGTGAACTTGCTTTGTTCTATCCTATGTGAGGTTTTAGGGGAAAAGATGTGTTTCATAGTATAGTCAATTAGTTTCACAGTAAAAATGAAATTATAGAATTTTATACAATGATGCAATAATAGAAGCTACAGTCAGGTCTCACTTTAAGCTTTTGGGTTAGATTTTGATAATAGACACATGAATATTTACCATGGGAGAGATTGGCTCTTCTTTCCAGTTACAAAATGCATATCACAGAAAACTTATAAAACATTTTTTTTAAGTGCAGAAAAAGAAAATCACAATTGCCAGGAATTATACCTCCTGGAGATAACCACATTTGGTACATATCCATACACACATATGCACACATATATACACATATACACATTTACATATGTACATACATACACAAAAATATATACATATACACACATATATAAACACACATATACACACATACATATATAAATATACATGCATATATGCATATACATATGTACTCATATACACATACATATATGTACACACATGCACTATATACACATATACATAAAAATATACATCCGTACATATACACATACATACATGTACTCATATACATATATACATGTTGCACGAATTAGTACTGTAAGGAAAGAGACTCAGAGCCATATATTGGAAAAAGGCTGAAATATCAGAGAGAAAATACCATATTCAATTCTCACCCAGCTGTCTTTCAACTTCCTCAGCCTCACTCCTGGTAGCTTCTGCCTCTGCTGGTTTCCTATGAGGTCTTAAATACCCTTTTGCCAGCTGCATCCCATCCAGGTTAGGATTAAAGGCAGGAACTACTCTATTTTGTAGTCAGGCTTGAACTCAAAGAAACACAGAAAGTTCTGTCTCTGGAGTTACAGGATTAAGGGTGTAGGTCACCACTCCTGCTTTCCCTGTGCTAGGATTGAAGGTGTTTGCAATTGAAGCCCAGCTGTTTGGCCTTGTACTCAAAGATCAAGAAATTCCTGAGCTATGTCTAAAGCTGAAGAACTTCCCGAGCTGTCTGTCTGCCTAGGTTTTGACTGTGTGTTAATTTCTCAAATATTTCAAGTTTTATTAAATATGTAACATATCACCACATATATACATGCACACATGTACTCATATACATATATATACATACACACATATATTCACACATATAAACATACACTCATATAATATTGTCTCTTTTTGGGCTGGAGAGACGGCTCAGCCATTAAAAAGGCTAGGCTCACAACCAAAATATGGTCTCTTTTTCTCTTAGTATATATAAAGGACCATTTTCCATGCCATTAAATACTTTTCTGTCTGGTCATATCTACAGCTCCATTGTGTATAGGTACCACAATGAATTCAATGATTACCTGGTTTTGAGTAGTCATGCTATTTCTGTTGCTCTTTGTGACAAATGATGGCAATGCATGTATTCTGTTTGCATACATCTACAGAATTGGTTTTTGAAGGATAAAAAGCTAACTGGACAAAAATAAAATTGCTGTGTGGATGTGTTGTAAATACCCTAGTAAGTGACAAAAACAATTTTCAATGATATTGACGTAATCACAGTTCTTATTTCTTGACACTTCTTTTGAGCCAAGCAGCAGGCTTGGAAACTTTACATACAGGAGCCCATCAGTGACAGATTTCATATACAACAGTGAGCTCATAGTTATAATGGAGCTGAAGAGATTCCTTTCATGTAGAACGTTCACTGTACCTTTGCTGTTTAGATACATAAACACTCACCACAGTGATGTGACCCCCACAATATCCAGCAGGGAAACATGCTGTGTGGGTTAGTTTAGGACTGGCAGACTCTACTAGCCCAAGAGGTGATGTTTTCTAGTTCTATGTACAGACACTCTGTGATATTTCTAGAATACATCCCATCCCCACTGTATCATAATGATTGTATTGTCCTCCTTCATATTGAACAACCTGTGAGCTCAGTCATTGTTTCCCTGCCTATTCACAGGTGAGTAAAGTGAGTCAGAGAGGGATGGACTGATGTATGTCTAACATGGGTGGACAGCCAGAATTTAACATATACTTGATTCTGAAGCTGGTATTTGCTTCATTAGTATGATACCTTCTGTGGTTATCTTTGTAGGGATAGTTCCAAAATGCTTCTCATGGTCTTTTCCAGTAGGGATTTTGCTAGGGTTGTTCTGTCTCCTACCTCCACAGCAAAGCAGTCTGCTCCTCTAAGGCCCGGCAGGGGAAGCCTTTCTCTCAGCAGTGTCATCCCAGCCAGCTGTGATTTGTTTGTGTTTTAATTGCATTGTGCCAGATTATGACCGGCCATGAGGAATGTGTGCAAATGCTGCTGGAACAGGAAGCATCGATCCTCTGTAAAGACTCCAGAGGAAGGACGCCCCTGCACTATGCAGCTGCTCGGGGCCATGCCACATGGCTGAGTGAGCTGCTCCAGATTGCCCTATCTGAAGAGGACTCTTGTCTTAAAGACAACCAGGGCTACACGCCACTGCACTGGGCTTGTTACAATGGTGAGTTATATGTCATTTGAGTAACTCCACTAGACTTTGTGATCTCACACCTCTGTGACCTCAGTAAGATGAGGACATTGCTGTATGCTGTGGCTCCTGGTGCTTATGCACCCCAGACATGGCTTCTGTCTGTCTTATTCTGTCTTTGGTTATTTTTAACTGATCCCTCATCCCCACCCTCTGGCTGCCATGATGCCTTGACTGAGTCAAAGATTGCTTTCCTCTTTCTTTGCTATATAACTCCTCATCAAAATCACCAATAGACTTGAGCAATTGTAGCCAGAGTTTCTGGTCTATATTGGATAACCAGGAATCACATGAAGTATTAAAACAGGAAAGATGAAAATAAAACAGCATATACAGTGCAGTCCCTGTCACAAGTGAACACTAGTGGATGCGTAGTTTATCTTTCAGTCTTTTTTATTAATACTCATGTTCTACATTTGTTGTTATGCTTACAAATCTTAGGATGTTTACATTTATTATTTTGCTTATTTGGAAAAAAGGAGAAGTGACTGCTATTTGTCTTGATTCATAACCAATGAAGTGGGCTGAGACTGTGGCTCTGTTTGTAAAGTGCTTGCCCAGCGTCCATAAAGCCTTCAGTACAGTTCCCAGCACTGTATTTTTATTGTTTTCAAAATATTGTTTTATTGTGTTGTTTTCAACTGTGTGTGGTGGCAACAAATTTCAGCATCCAGCAGGTAGTGACAGAAGGGTCAGTAATCCAAAGCCACCCTCAGCAATGTAACAACTCCAAGGTCAGCCTGAGCTACATAAAATCCCTTCACAAAACTAAAGAAGAGAAAACCAAGTTAACATTTCCAAACCCACTTTCTGATATAATTTCGTATGTATGTCTCATATTATTTCCTCTGAGATTATAAATAAATACAAACATATATCCGTCGATGAGTTTCATCCTATAGCTTTCTTTTTACTGGTACTTCTTTAAAATCACATTACAGGCTATCATCATATGAAGATATTCATCATATGCATCAATAATAGTTATATACTAACAGCCATACACATACATATATACACACACTCTCTCTCCTTGGAAAGGCATGTTTTTAAATTGTAATATTGTACAAAAGCTGCTATAATGTATATAAAAAATATTTTTCTCCCAACTTTACAGCTCAGAGTGATTCTACTTCTTTTTATTTTTGCCACCATCAAGGGTGAAAACATTTCTCTTTGCATTTCCTAACCTAATGCTGTATTTATTGGCTGTTTTTTCCCTCTCGGAGAGTGGCCTTTTCCCTCCGTGCTTCTTTTTCATGCTAAAGAGCATGCGAGTTCTTCTGTGTCTGTAAGAGCACGGTGTCTTAGCTGTGTGAAACGTCTGCATTGGGAGCTGACAGCGGTTTTCTTCTTTGTTTTGAATGCCTTTCTCTGTGCAGATGTTTTGGGTTTTCTTGTGCATTTATCTTTCTTTTTACAGTGTCTCCATAGCCAGCCTTGCTTAAGAATATCTCATACCCCTTAAGATAATGAATATTTTCTATAGGTATTTCTTACTCCCGTTACTTTAATTTGCATTTCAGTTCTGTTTAATTTGGAAATTATGGTGATTACATCTGGAGTTTACATCCTCTTGACACAAGACCATTAGTTCTTGGTTCTGCTTTAATAACAGCTTATTTTTGCTCCTCTTCCGCCATTGGTGGACTGTGGATTTTTGACCTAAAGTAATTTTTTAACCTACAATTTATGAGTGCCCTCTGGCAAGCGAATCAACAATAGGAACAGAAGGGTGCAGAAGTCTGCTGGGTGTGACAGCAGACCCAAGGCTGCCACAGACCACACCGGCTCCATGGAACTGGGTCCGTCTTCCAGCTGTTGAGCTTCTCCCAAGCGATCAAGCCACAATTCTGAAACTGTAGAGCCACCTTCCTCCAGGTCTGAGGTCCAACCTCCCAGAACCCCTTTCATTGAGCAATGTGAAATACTGAAAGTAGTATGTCATGCTCCAGTTTTGGCTGCACAGATTCAGTCTCCCACTAAGGAGTGGGATGTGCAGGTGTTGTCCTCACTTGATCTTATGGAGGACTCAGACTATATAGAGACTAAGATCTCTAGGACTGCTGAGTGATGGTTAGATACAAATGGAAAGCTGGACAATATCACTTACTTGCTAGGGTTTTCATATGCTTCTCAGTTCTCCTAAAAGCAATATCAACTTGCCTTTTTAGTTACAAGGAAAGTTTTGTTAGTACTTTGCTATTTCAAACTACCCATATGGGAACTTTGACTAAATTCTGCCCTGAGGTCAGTCAAGAAGAGATTCCGAGACACGGATCGATGATAAAGCCAACTAGCAATGCCTTTCTGCCCTAGAATTGCACAGCATGTTCCAAAAGCTTAGGTACTTTATAAAGGCTCCATTGTCTTGTGACATTGCCAAGATAAGTATCCCTAGGCCAACTGTGAATATGTACAGGAAACTGAGGCTCAAAGTATTGCAAATAAATAGCCACAGGTCTTGTAACAAGTAAGATGGCTGGCTGGCTAGTTTTATGTCACCTTGTCATAAGCTTGAGTTATTTGGGAAGAGAGAAACTCAATTGAGAAGGTGCCCCCACTCAGTTGGCCTGTGGTAAATTGGCAAGCTTATGGTAGATTTTCTTGATTAATCATTGCTGTTGGAGGGCCCAACTCACCATGGGCAGTGGCATTCCTAGGCTGGTGGAAAGCAGACCAAGCAATCCATGACAAATAGGCCAGTGAGCAGCATTCTTCCATAGCCTCTCCTACCATTTCTTTTCTGACTTCCCTGGATGATGGACTTTGATAAGCTCTAAATTGAAGTAAACCCTTCCCTTCCTAAGTTGCTTTTGATCCTGGTGCTTTATCATTAGAAACCTTAGTTAAACAATGTCAGAGAAGGGTTTAAAGGTCTTGTGCCATTGCTCTTCAACACAATGCCTCACATTTACTCATGTACTAACTCTTTGGGTGCCTACTGTGGCCTGATGCCACTAAGAACACTGCCATGGTATTTTATATCTGGGTCTTTTTGCTATGGTGGTTGTTTTCAATAAGGGATATGCCTCCTTCACTTGGGTATACAACTATAAGTTAACCTATTTGTGTGAGTGAAAGGAAAATTTTCCTATCATAAACAGGAAAATGAGGCATGCTGATGGTAGGAATTTATCAAGGGCTGAGGGTGACACAGAACCTATTTTGCTTGCAAATGAGGTGAATTTTTTTTTTATCTCTCTTCACCAGGCCATATGGCCTTCAGTGTTTGATTTGTTCATTATATCTCAGAACACCTGTGAGCAGAGTTAATAACATTTTAGCATTTTGTTAATTTCATTCTATAGAGAATGAGCATTCAGTCAATTCAGGAAAATTCATATGCTAGAGTTTAACACTTAATGGGAAATTAAAAAACACTAGACCATGTTGAACAAAGTTTCTGTCCTTGGAACTCTCTAAATTTGTTTATTCTTTTCAGGCAATGAAAACTGCATAGAGGTACTTTTGGAGCAAAAATGTTTTCGAAAATTTATTGGTAATTCCTTCACTCCACTGCACTGTGCAATGTAAGTAGAAAGATTGGAAATATCATGGTGCTACCTCTGTTCCTTTAACTGTGCCTTTTATGAATGGAAAAAGCATTTAGATTGCAGATAAGACTAAAATATTCTATTCTGCTGCTAAAGACAAATAGGTCTGCTAGCAAGGCATGGGCTCTCATGTTAATGACTTTCCAGAAACTGCAGTTCCAAGGTGACTCATGTATCCCATGGTGGTGGGCTGAGAAGTATGGTCCATAGATGGGAAGAGATCTTCAGTGGTATCCTCCATTGCCTGGCAAGCTCTAAAAAATAAGTCAAGGTTAATACCAATGTATCTGTAGCTAGTAAGAAATTTTCTACTAGGAAGACTTTTCATACAATTCCTTGTCTTTATCTGCATCTTCTTTCTTTTCCCCCATTCTCCTCCTTCTTCTCTTTCTTCTCCTCATCCTCCTCTTCTAAAATGTAATTGCTATTGCAACTTCATAGAGAGAAATGTTATTCATAGGATGCAGTGTCCTTAGGTCAGTGTTCCATGGGCCAGCCTAGGGTGCAAGACTTGAACATGCTTTATCTTTACATTGCATATGGACTGCCCATGAACATAAGTCATTTGACTGGAAAGATTTTAGAGGCATGAAATCAAATTGGTAAAGAAAGGGTGGGTGAGAAAGAATCAAGATGCTATACAATATATCACCACATAATGGGGGCTCAGTGACTAAGAGTACTTTCAGAGGACTCAGATTTGGTTCCCAGCACCCACATTGTGGCTAATAGCCATCCATACCAATTTCATGAGATCCAGTGCCCTCTTCAGACATCCTCAGGCTCTAGGTACACATGCAGTGTACATATATACATGCAGGAAAACCACCCATAAACATAAAGTAAAAATGGAAAAATCTATTTAAAATTTATTTATTTTTATTTTATGTGTATTGGTGTTTTGCCTGCATATATGTCTGTGTGAGGGTGTCATATCTCCTGGAACTAGCATTACAGACAGTTGTGAGCTGCCATGTGGATGCTGAGAATTGGTCCTTTGGAAATGCAGTCAATACTCTTAACTGCTGAGCCATCTCTCCAGCCCCAAATGGACAATTTTTAAAAATATTAATCATGTATGAAGAATTCATGTATGAAGGATCTATGTCTGTTTCAGTTTGGTGTCTCAACACCACCTACATGGAACCTTGTATGAGTGGTGTTCCAGGGAATCTCTCAAGCACACAGGTTCTTAATGGAAGTAGCAGGAGATTTCAATGTACACTACTATTACATTCCATCAATATTAGCATCTGATTTCTAAAAATATATCAAGTTGTTAAATGTTCAGTGAATATAATGATGAGGTGTAAAAGAATATGTATTTTATTAAGTTTCTTACACTAAAATCCAATTTTATTTTAGAATAAATGGACACGAGAACTGTGCGTCACTGCTGCTGGGAGCCATCGACTCCAGCATCATCAGCTGTAGGGATGACAAAGGCCGGTGAGTGATGCAGAGGTGTCCTACTTTTGGTCTTGAGTCTTAGTCTTTGTTTTGGGGTGAGTGATGCAGCGGTATCCTGCTTTTGGTCTTGAGTTTTGGTCTTTGTTTTGGGGTGAGTGATGCAGAGGTGTCCTGCTTTTGGTCTTGAGTCTTGCTCTTTGTTTCAGACTGGAGAATAATAAGCCACTTGCTTTTATTTTTATATGTACTTATTTTTGGTAGTGCTAAGAAATGAATCTGGGGTCTTAGATAAGCTTAGACCTAGCTCCAGCTCCAGCCCATAGAAAGTCTTGCTATGTAGCTCATAATGGCCTTGAACTACCTATGAAGCCCAGACTAGCATCAAACTCATAATTTCCATGACTTTACCTTGCTGAGTGCTAGAATTACAGACATGATGTCTGACCAAAGGAAACAAAATTTTAATTGAAAAAGTAATGCATAGAATTTTTTTGTATCCTGGAGATCTTTCCACACTAAACTGTATTTACCTTACTGGATATTATTTTATTGAATGAATACATAACATGTTCTTAGTCTGATTTCTTTTTTAAATTTATTTTATTTTTATTTTATGTGAATTGGTGTTTTACCTGCATGTATAACTGTGTAAGGGTGTCAGATCCTGGAATTACAGACAGTTGTTAGCTGCCATGTGGATGCTGGGAATTGAACTCAGGTCCTCTGAAAGAACAGTCAGTGTTCTTAACCACTGAGCCATCTCTCCAGCTCATCCTGATTCCTTTAGAAGAATATTCATACTACTTTCAATATTCTGCTATTTCTATGAAGTAGCACAGTGAATACTCGAGTGTGAATCTGTTTACATGTCTGAGTATATTTGGGATGGAATCCTAGGAGCTGAGTTACTTTATTAAGGCTAATGCTTTTTCCATTTTGATGACTAATATCACGCTCGCCTCCCCAAGAAACCCACTGTCTACATTAGATTAAGTAGGCTTTTAAGGATTTTGGTTAACCAACCACTTCTCTACAAATCAGCCTTTAGTGTTAAAGTTTGTCTCATAGATGAATGAGAACTCTCTAGAACTCAAGATCAGAAGATTAGAACAGCGCTGATTCCCTTCTCAGAGTCATTGCATGAGCTTCCCCCAGAATCTAAGGGGCACCATTCATGTGGTGATACTTCAGTGACCCCTTGAATGGTTCCAAGAAAGGATCTGACCATCATTTATGTTGACCAGGAAGCTTTAAATCTTTGGAAAACACCCTCACATGTCTTTTAATAGTTACTGCAGACAATGTTTAAAGGTAATAAATTTGTGTATGTTTGAAACCGTCAGGACAACCCTCCATGCAGCAGCCTTTGGTGATCATGCGGAGTGCTTGCGGCTGCTTCTGAGACATGATGCTCACGTGAACGCTGTAGACAATTCAGGGAAAACAGCGTTGATGATGGCTGCTGAGAACGGGCAGGCAGGCGCTGTGGGTATGTTTCTAGGCTTTGCACCTCAGCCTGTGCAAAATTCAAAATGTCAGATACAGACACCAGCACTATTTTACCATGGACATCTGAAAGGGACCAACCCGTTATACTGAAGTCACCTATGTGCTCAGTCACCTTCAGCTCTTTGTAACTGTGTCACAGGAAGACTATTGCAAAGTAAGTGAATGTGTGAGTGAAATTTCTCAACATTTAGAAACAAAACATAATAGCAGAGGCATCTTGACTGGAAATACTGACACTGTTTGGATTTAGCCCAAAATCTGAGGAGTGGTGGGATGGTGAGACTCTGAGGACAGCTGAAACTGTGGGCAACCAGCTCCCATTTGAATGGAGCAAATATGGCAACCAACTGTTGACTATAAACATTCACTATGAGTGTGGGCTGTACTAATGCTGGTGTTGTTTTGTAGGCACACTGAAACACATGCCTGACATCCAGTCTAAATTACTCTTTCTTGGTGTTGTCTCTAGACATTTTGGTGAACAGTGCCCAGGCTGACCTGACTGTGAAGGATAAGGACTTGAATACTCCCTTACACCTGGCTATCAGTAAAGTATGTAATGGGTTTAAAACATTGCTGCTTACCATTGCAATCATAGTAATAATACCACAGGATCTCTGTTTCCTGGGACCTATGTAGCACGGTTTTTAATTAAATGACTGGTTCCCAGGACACTGTCAACTGAACATGAAAAGGAATGGGGGAGGATGGGGCAGGATTTCGGGTTGATGGATATGCCCCACTCGGCAGAGGGAATGATAAGGACATGTTTCATGAATTCGCTGCTTTTGACTCGGCCACATTCCACCTGTCCTGATTCTGTCACATCTGTTTCCCTGACCATAGTACCACATTTTGATGCCACATAACAGAGTAAGACATTAGTTATGTCACCTATAAACTTTTAAGAAGTTTCCACTGAGTTTGAAGACACTGTGAGAACACAGCCCCAAATCATACTATTGCAAAGCAATATCCATATACGTTGTTACTGTTTTCTCATGCATATATCAATGCAAAGTATATGGTAGATTGTTTTCTTTCACAAAAGATATATACAAATGCCTGTGTATTTGATTTTTACAAATTTCATTATATTATGCCAGTTGACATCAGTGAGATCAGAAGTCTAGGCCATTTCTGCCATTGGTTGTATTTTTTTTATCTGTGCTCTGGAAAGAATATAGAATCAACAGAGGAGTTCAGGATCTGGAAGTGTATGCCAAAGCACAGGGGGTTAGTGATAGAATCTACTATGCTTCTCAGACATCCTTATATAAAGGAATCACTTGAAAATGTCATTAAAACACAGATTCTGGCCAGGAATGGTGGTGCATGTCTGTAACCCCAGCACTGTAGAGGCCCGAGTGGGAGGACCAAGGGTTCAAAGCTACTCTGAACTACATCATAAGATCCTATCTCAAAAAATAAAAAACAAAAATCATGCTCTTTATCAGGTCTAAGTTAGCCTGAGATTTTCTTTTTCCTTTTCTTTTTGTTTTAGAGAGAATTTTACTGTCTCTGTGTTCCAGAGGAAGTCAACATTTTTTTCCATTTTTATTTTTATTTTTTATTATGAATAAAGAAGTCACATTTTCTATCCTGTATATCCTTATTCAAGGTCCTTTCCCCCTCCCACCACATTAGGTCACTCTCTCTTCTCCACATTTCTCTATTTCCTCCCCAGCATGGGCAGAGGGTCCCAATATCCCAATGTCCCACTATTGCTCAGTTCAGCCTCCACTCCTGGCAGATCCAGTTTTTTCCCCGCAACCTCAAGACTGAGTCAGGTGTTCCTCTAGTGGGAGTGGGATTCAAGGAGTCAGTCCAAGGTGTTTCTGATCCCAAGCTGTTCAGTGGTTGTGGTTTGCAGCTTGGACATGCTTTGCTTTTTTTTTTTTTTTTTTTTTTTTTTTTTTTTTTTTTTTTTTTTTTTTTTTTTTTTTTTTTTTTTTTTTTTTTTTTTTTTTTTTTTTTTTTGTTTAGAGTCCACTAATGAGTGAGCACATGTCCTGCTTATCTTTCTGGGTTTGTGATACCTCGCTCAGGAGAATATTCTCCAAATTCATCCATTTGCCTGCAAATTTTAGGATATCATTTTTTCTTACTGCTGAGTAGTACTCCATTGTGTAGATGTACCATAGTTTGTTAATCCATTCTTCAGGTGAGGGGCATCTAGGTTGTTTCCAGGTTCTTTCTATTACGAATAATGCAGTTATGAACATAGTTCAGCTAATGCCTTTGGAGTACGACTGTGCATCTTTAGGGTATATACCCAGAAGTGGTATTGCTGGGTACTTGGGGAGATTGATTCTCAGTTTTCAAAGAAACCACCATACTGCATTCCAGAGTGGCTGAACAAGCTTGCACTCCCACCAACAATGGAGGAGTGTTCCCCTTGCTCTGCAACCTCTCCAGCATAGGCTGTCCTCTGTGTCTTTTATCTTAGTCAGTCTGAAAGGTTGTATCTCAAAGTTGTTTTGATTTGCATTTCTCTGATGGCTAAAGATGATGAGCACTTTTTCAAATGCCTTTCAGCCGTTTGTAATTCTTCTGCTGAGAATTCCCTTTTTAGTTTTGAACCACATTTTTTGATTGGGTTATTCAAGGTTTTGGGCTCTATATTCTTGAGTTCTTTATATATTTTAGAGATCAATCCTCTATCACTTGTAGGGTTGGTCAAAATCTTTTCCCATTCTGTAGGCTGTCGTTTTGTCCTATTGACAGTGTCCTTGGCTTTACAGAAGCTTCTTAGCTTCAGGAGATCCCACTTATTGATTGTTGGTCTTAGTGTCTGTGCCAATTTGTATCCCATTAATCTCCTTTTGTTCTCTTGTTGCTTTAGCTAAAACTTCGAGAACTATATTGAATAGATAAGGGGAGAGAACTAGACAAGGATGTCTAGTTCCTGATTTTAGTGGGATTGCTTTGAGTTTTTCTCCATTAAGTTTGATGCTGGCTGTTGGCTTCTTGTAATCGCCTTTATTATATTGAGACATTTTCCCTGTATTTCTGATCTCTCCAGGGCTTTTATCATAAAGGAGTGTTGGATTTTGTCAAAGGCTTTTTCAGTATCTAAGAATATGATCATGTGGTTTTCTTCCTTCAGTTTGTTTATATGATGGATGACATTTACGATTTCCGTATGTTGAACCATCCTTGCATTTCTGAGATGAAGCCTACTTGGTTGTGGTGGAGGACATTTTTTATATATTGTTCTATACGGTTTACCAAAATTTTGTTGAGAATTTTAGCTTCAATATTCATGAGGGAAATTGGTCTATAATTCTCCTTCTTTATTGTGTCTTTGAGTAGCTTGGGTATTAGGGTAATTGTGGTCTCATAAAAGGAATTAGGCAATATTCCTTCAGTTTCTACTGTGTGAAATA
Organism: Sigmodon hispidus; assembly: GCA_004025045.1. Classification (NCBI taxonomy): domain Eukaryota; kingdom Metazoa; phylum Chordata; class Mammalia; order Rodentia; family Cricetidae; genus Sigmodon; species Sigmodon hispidus. The sequence goes on along the minus strand of PVIH01007415.1, from coordinate 34,759 downwards.
GTTTGAGGAGTAATGGTAGTAATTCTTCTTTGAATGTTTGGTAGAATTCTGTACTGAAACCATCTGGGCCTGGGGTTTTTTTGGAGGGGAGGCTTTTAATGACAGCTTCAATTTCCTTAAGGGTTATAGGTCTGATTAGGTAATTAATCTGGTCTTCATTTAATTTTGGTAAATGGTATCTGTCCAAAAAGCTGTCCATTTCTTCTAGGTTTTCCATTTTTGTGGAATATAGATTTTCAAAGTATGATCTGATAATTCTCTGGATTTCCTGGGGGTCTGTTGTTATATTCCCCCTTTTCATTTCTGATTTTGTTGATTTGGATAATCTCTCTCTGCTTTTTGATTAGTTTGGATAAGGACTTATCTATCTTGTTGACTTTCTCAAGAACCAACTCTTTGATTCATTGATTCTTTGTATTGTTCTTTTTGTTTCAATTGTATTGATTTTAGCTCTAAGTTTGATTATTTCCTGCTGTCTACTCCTTCTAGGTGAGTTTGCTTCTAATTGTTCTAAGGCTTTCAGCTGAGCTGTTGGTTCTCTAGTGTGGGATTTCTCTAGGTTTTTCATATAGGCATCTAGTGCTATGAATTTTCCTCTTAAGACTGCTTTCATTGTGTCTCACGAGTTTGGGTATGTTGTAGATTCATTTTCATTAAATTCTAGGAAGACTTTGATTTCTTTCTTAATTTCTTCCTTGACCCAGAGTTGGTTCAACTGAGTGATGTTTAGTTTCCATGAGTTGGTAGGCTTTCTGTGATTTTTGATGTTGTTGAACTCTAACTTTAGGCCCTGGTTGTCCGATATGATACAAGGGATTATTTTCATTTTTTTTGTATTTGTTGATATTTGCTTTATGACCAATTATGTGGTCAGTTTTAGAGAAAGTTCCATGAGGAGCTGAGAAATATGTATATTCCTTTGTATTTGGGTGGAAGCTTCTGTAAATATCAATTAAATCCTTTTGCATCATAACCTCTGGTAGACTCATAATTTCTTTGTTGAGTCTCTGTCTGGTTGATCTATCCAGGGGTGAAAGTGGGTTATTGAAGTCTCTCACCATTAGGATGTGAGAATTGATGTGGGATTTGAGCTTTAGCAGTGTTTCTTTTACATAGGTAGGTGCCCTTATATTAGGAGCATAAATATTCAGGATTGAAATCTCTTCTTGACCAATTTTTCCTATGATAATTAAGTAATGACCAACTTGGTCCATTTTAATTGCTTTTAGCTTTAAGTCTACTTTGTTAGATGTTAGGATGGCAACCCCAGCTTATTTCTTAGGACCATTTCATTGGAAAATCTTTTCCCAACCCTTTACTCTGAGCCTGTGTCTGCCTTTGTGGTTGAGGTGTGTTTCTTGTATGCAGCAGAAGGATGGCTTCTGTTTTTATATCCATCTTGTTAGTGTGTGTCTTTTTATAGGTGAGTTGAGTCCATTGATATTAAGAGATATTAGTGACCACTGATAGATATTTCTTGCTATTTTTGGTGGTAGCTTGTATGTGTTTCCTTATTCTGGGCTATTCTTTGGGATTATTGATTGTGGTTTCATGGGTGTATCTGGGATCCTTAGGTTGGAGTTTTTCCTCTAATGCTTTCTATAGTGCTGGATTGGTAGATAGATATTGTTTCAGTCTGACTTTGTCATGAAATATCTTGTTTACTCCATCTATGGCGATTGATAATTTTGGAGAGTACTGTATTCTAGTTTGGCAGCCATGCTCTTTTAGTTACTATATAACTTCTAACCGAGCCCTTCTAGCTTTCATCGTTTCCATTGAATAGTCAGGTGTTATTCTGATGGGTCTGCCTTTATGAGTAAGTTGGCCCCTTTTCTTTTGCAGCTTTTAAAATTTTTTCTTTGTTCTGTATGTTTTGTGGCTTGATTATTATGTGGCGCGCTGACTTTTTTTGGGAGTCTTATCTATTTGATGTTCTGTAAGCTTCTTGTATCTTTATAGGCATTTCCTTCTTCAAGTTAGGAAAGTTTCTTCTATGATTTCATTGAATACATTATCTGTGCCTTTGAGCTGGTATTCTCCTTCTATTCCTATTATTCTCAAGTTAGGTCTTTCCATGGTGTTCCAGATTTCCTGAACATTTTGTGTTATGCCTTTTTTGGTTTTATTATTTTCTTTGACTGATATATCTATTTGAGCTACTGAGTCTTCTACTTCAGAGTTTCTGTCTTCCATCTCTTGGATTCTGTTGGTTATGCTTGTATCTGTAGTTCCAGCTTTTTTCTTCAGGTTTTCTTTTCATCTTTGCCTCATTTTGTGCCTTTTTTATTTCTTCTATTTCAGCTTTTATTTCAGCTTTTAGTTCCTGGAATGTTTCTTTCATTTTTTGGTTTACCTTTTCTTGGTTTTCTTTCAAGGATTTGTTCAACTCTTCCAATTTCTTGTTTGTATTTTCTTCTATTTCTTTAAGGGAATTTTTTATATCTTCTTTCAAGGCTTCAATGAGCTTCATAAAGGTATTTTTGGTGTTGCTTCCTTCTGTTTCCTCTTCATTGCTCTGTTCAGGTCTTGTAGTTGTAGAGCTACTAGTTTCTTCTGGAGTTGCCTTGTTGTTCTTTATATTATTATATGTGTTTTTGCACTGGCATCTGCCCATGGTTTCAGTGTTTCACGATTAGGTGGATCCTGGTCAGTTGTGGCAAGAGGGCTTGTGTGTCTTCTTTCTCTTCTGAGCAAGGGGTCTGCTCAATCTCTGACTCTGCTCTGGGCAGGGGTCTGAATTTCAAGACCTCAGTCCTTCTCTGATGATGCAGTTTGCCCTGGAGGTGGGGCCGGCCATGCAATGTCCCATCTTTTAGGTGTGGATGGAGGAGCCCCTCACAGCCAAACCCTAGTCCTGTCTGCTAAGGAGTGCCTGGGGTCAAGCACCACAGACTGATCCTGGTCCTGGAACACTTTCTTGGGTGGGAATCAGGTGCTGGGGCCTGCTGACCTCACCTCACCTACGGGCTGAGCCTGAGTCTGAATTTCAAAGTCCTCAGTCCTTCTCTGCTGATGCAGTGGGAGGCAGGGTGGCCAATGCAAAGTCCCCTCTTTTAGGAGCAGCTGGAGGAGCCCCTTACAGTCAAACTCTAGTCCTGTCTGCTAAGAAGTGTCTGGGGTCAAGCACCACAGATTGATCCTGGTCCCAGCAGAAGTCAACATTTTTAATTCTTAGATAATAGTGATGATTGTGGTTTATGCCCTTAGTTAGCAAAGACTTAGTAATCCATGACCCTAGACCTAATAATTGATATTTTAATTATCAAGAACATAGTCTCATAATTTTTTGTTTTGAAAATTAAAAAATTAACACTCCAGAAACAGGGCTTCTTTGTAGTATCAAACAGAAATGAAGGTAAATGTCACAGATCTTGGGTGTCATGGGAACTGCAGGAGATAGATTGCTGGAGTGGTGATTGGAGGTTTGAAGAAGGTGCATGTTTAAAAGGCTGCAGGATTTAAGTGATACTGCTGATGCTGCTGTCTATCACACACTGACCCACCCAGCTACACTAGCATCTTCTTCCAACTCTCTGGACATTAATTTTAAAATGATCTTGAAAACATTAATATCAAATATGAATATTTTAGGTTAGACAAGTCCTAATGGACCCCACATAGAAGCTTAAGAGTATCTTGGGCCCATTTACTTTTTAGAAAAGGAATTAGTCAGAAGATAGTCTTGAATGTTTTCAAGCAGAGGAAGCCAGTGCTTACAATCAAGTGAGCATTTAGGAACTGTCCTGTATCTCTGACTCATGTTTCTCGCTTTTTCTTTATTAGGGCCATGAAAGATGTGCCTTGTTAATACTTGACAAGATACAAGATGAGAGCCTTATTAATGCGACAAACAGTGCACTGCAGACGTGAGTGTAATAGCTGGAGCTTGCCTTGAGCCCAGAGTCATACGACTTTTTATTTATTCTTTGGGAGCATCTCACATGTATACACTAAATAAGTTCATTTCCGTGACCATTTTCCTCTTCCAGCTCACCCAGGTCCCTTTAGCATGTTTCCTTCTCAAGGCTTGTCTTTTTCCCACAAATAACCCATTAAGTCCAGTTTGTGTGCAGTGATGTGGGCCATCCAATGGAGCATGGGAAACCTACCAGTGGCTGCATCTACCAAAAAGAATGACTCTTCCCTGCAACCCCAACTATCCACTGCAAATAGCTCCTCATGTTGAGATTTTTGCCTGGATTGATCTTGTGCAGAAAAGCACAGCTCCTGTGAGTTAGTGAGTTCAGTGTCTGCAACATGTCCAAAAGACAGCGTGCCCAGCTCTGCTCTCCATCCTCTGGCTTTTCCATTTTCACCATCTTCTCTGAGATATTCCCTGAGCCTTGGCTTGTAGGGAAGGGGTGATAAAGGCATCTCATTTGGGGCAGAGCTAAATACACGCTAAAACCCTGCCCCATACTAGTCTTGCTCTGAGAAGCAGAGCAGTGAGCAGTGCCGACCAGGCTTCATTTTCATGAAGTTTATGTATGCATGTCTGCAGTGTTGACTAGAGATACATGACCTTTGGTAGAACCCTTATTTTGATGCAGCTCTTAGGATTTGTAACTTCTTTGTTCTGGCGTTTCTGTGCTTCATTATAAATTTAGTGAGCTTTTAGAAAAATCTTCTAGGCTTAAGAACTGACATATTTGGGGAAACTGTTTGTATTATGTATTAGCATTTTGTAGTCTGACTGGAAAACATCAGGTTTATAAATCAGGTTCCCAGCATACATTTGAACAGTTTCTAAGCTATTTGTTGTAATTATATTTTAATATAATTCAGTGTAACCCTCAGTGTGAAGGATCTAAAAGCTGCTTCATTTTCTATTTTGGGAATTACTTATGTATTTGTTTTAAAGGCAAAGAATATTAGTTTTTTTTTTTTTAAAAAAAATTAAGGTTGTTAAATGATATAGAACAATATGCTGAGGGTGACACTCTTTTATAAGGTACTGTAACCCAGTGAGACATCTATGAACATGCAAAAGAAAAAGATCCAAGAATGTATATTAACATCACTCATTCCAATGACCTGTGTGAAATGGAGACTCAAATTAGGCCGTGAAGAGCCTTTTTCTATAGAGCGCAACAGAGCTTGAATTCTTCTGGCCATAACTGTCCCCAAGACTGTTAGAGATACAGACTACTTATAGCTCTTACAGAGAGGTCTTGGCCAAACATATAAGAATAGCTGATGAATAATAAGATTATTATTAATATTTAATATTGATATAATTAATAATTATTGATAAGATTAATAATACCTGAAAGAGATAGTCAACAGTGCTTTATGTAAAGCAAAAATAATCATGAACTATTTGTAGTTCTTAAGTACATCTTCTCTTTAGTGACACAAGTTAACCAAGATGCCACATTTTTTTTTCTTTTTCTTTTTTTTTTTTGCTGTTAATTAGTTTTCCTTTGTCTCAATTACCCAAGAGAATCCTAAAGACTTGTTTGGGCTCACAGTTTTGCATGGTTCAGTCTGTGATTCATTGGTCCCTTTACTTTGCTCAAGGTAGTAAGTACATCTCATCAGGGAACACATAGCTAGTTATTCATTCACAGAACAAAGAGAAAGGGGGAAAGGCTGCCTTCCGACTGTGCCTTCAAAGACATGCTCCAGTGCCCTGAAAACTCCCACTGGGCCCCACTCTTACATTGCCCAGCAGGATGTGTCCACCTCCACCAAGCTTTTCGCACACAGTCTTTGGAAGGTCCCAGCTATACCATTCCCACAAACATGATGCTCAGTGTTGTCTTTCAGACCCCTCCATATCGCTGCACGCAATGGCTTGAAGGTGGTGGTGGAGGAGTTGCTGGCCAAAGGAGCCTGTGTACTTGCTGTAGATGAAAATGGTAAGTAGGAAAAATGAACAGTCACTACTGGTTGTGTTGGCTGAAGCCAGAGGATAATGGGAAAGTTAGGAGCTGCTTAGGTTCCAGTAAGCAGTTTCTTCCCTTTAGAAGTGTCTTATATGTAAGAAATCAAACCCAGGTAATTTGTCCTGTTGGTGTTTCCTTACAATTGGTAGCCCACTATTGCTGCCTGTGTTGCATGTAACATTATCAGCTGAGCATATTTCATTCAAAAAATTTCAGTCATACCAAAAGCCTTTCAGCTTGGCCTTGAGAATTCCAACTGCACGTACTGAGGAGTGAGATAGTCATCCATTAGTGTATGCTTCAGGGCTCAGTGGAAACAGATCTTTGCATTGCTTCATTCCTAGATCAAATGTTTTTGTAAAGTACAAACCAGAACTCACATTTCTCATATGGAAAGTTGGAGAATATGAATGAAATGTTTTTTACTAAGGTCTATGCCAGAAGTTTCTCCTGTCCAGTATGACTTGCCTTCCCTAAATGATCTTATTCTTGTCAAAAAGCCTTCCATTCTGCTTGCTATATTACAAAAACTAATGAATTCCAGAATCCTAATAAATGACCATTGTTCACACAGGGCCTCTTAACCTTGGGACTCAAAAGAGGAATTTATGGATATCTATGAATTAAATAATTTTTTGCAATGTGACATCTAAGTAATGTATTTGGATGTATTAACTCAATTAACTGCTTATTACAGGTATTGGAATTAGCAGCTCAGGCCTAATTCTCAGAAGTAAGCGGCCATGCTGACATCTTAGCCCGCACTTAGCGTTATTACCGCAGCCCTGCGTATCCTAGCATGTACTCCACTCTCTCCCCAACCCAGCTCAGCTAGAAACTACAGAGTTTTGTTAACCCATCTCTTTAGCTTTCCCAGCTTTATCAGCACTAAATACTTTAATTAAGCTTAGCATGGAAAGCCCGCTGTTCTCCAAAATGAGATACTAGAATAAGTGAGTGTTATGATGCTCTTAGGTGTATTGGGTCTGTATCTATGGATACAGAAGCTCTGTGTCAGTGGAGCCTACCTTTCTCAGAGTTTATCTGTGACCAATGGCTGGAAACTTGTGGACACCACTTTGTCCCACAGGGCACTAATAATCCCTTCACTCATCACTGCCTACTCAGGACTGGAATGTTAAGCCGCCTGACCCTTCTCCTTTGTTTTCACTCTGAAAAGACAATAATCTCTTCAGGGCTGAGAGTGTAGAGGGAAACAGCAGTTCCCCTGATTGAGCAGGCTCCCTGCTCATTGTGGAGGGGATCTTATGTCAACAGAATAAAAGTAGGGTGATGATAACAAGTACTTCTGAAGAGCAATGCACTCCATACATCATATACTGAGGTCCAGTTTCCTAATGAGCATCTGGAGCTTTAAACCTGAATGACAGATCCATACAACCAATTATGGCCAACAGTGATTAGTCTCTCATTTCTGATAGTTCAGATTTGTGACTTTAGTTGGTAAGGTGACTTTTTTTTTTAAAAAAAATAAATTTTTTTAAATTTTTTATAAATGGTCATAAAAATATTAGTTACTTTAAATGGGTTTGGTATTTTAGAATAGTAAACTGGTGTGTGCTTTCTATGAGGTTTATATAAAGTGACATCAGTACTTTTAGTTTTACCCTTTCTGTGTGACATACACTTGTCATGGAAAGTTATGGAAAGGACCCTCAAAATGAGAGTCCTGTACCAGGCCTGTGGCTCATGGTGTGCCTTTGCTGTTAGTGGGGGCTCCCTCGGCTGTCCTGTTGCTAGATTTTGTGGCTTGTGTCCCTAACCCCCCTTCCTTGCCACATGTTTCTGTTCTGCAGAGAAAGGCTAGAATCTGCTAACTTGGGGGTAATACTGTGCTTTCTGTAGACATGTGAGCCAAAACCAATACCAGAACCTTGGTGAAATGCACCCCCCCCTCCAGCATGACTTGGGAGAAGTAGCTCCTCTTACCTGGCATGAATTCTAACTCAACATGCATCTCCTCTCGTGAGGTTGGAGGAGATGTACTGTGGAATGCTGTGCAGCTCTGGACCACCGGGACTAACCACTACCTTGTCTGCATTTACGCCCAGGTCATACCCCGGCCCTGGCTTGTGCTCCTAACAAAGACGTGGCTGACTGCCTGGCCCTCATTCTGGCTACCATGATGCCTTTCTCTCCTTCCAGCACAATGACGGCTGCCAACTTGGTCTGTTTTAGAAAAGACAATCTGAGCAGGTCTACCCTCTCCAATCTGGGTAGCAGGGTTAGTCTGTGCAGTAACAATGTGGGCTCTGAGGATGGCTACAATGAAAACGATTCGGATTCGGAAACATTCTAACTTTGGACTGTAGGCATTTCCTTGATTACCTGTATTGCAGGAAGGGATAGAAGCTTGAGTTCTAGAGTAATATTGTATTTAAGTTTTGGAAGCCAAGCTTCCAGAAGCCAGTAGAAAAGGAGTCAGTCTAACCAAAAGAGGGGCAACTGGGCTATAGCTGAAACACTGGCAGATAGGCCTGAGTTTTGTTTTGTTTCATATTTTCTTTACATATAAGGTACTTCTATGAAAGTCTACCTCTCATTTTAAGTAAGGAAAATTTCTAAGTATTTAATTCTTTGTCTTTGGAGACAAATGTTCAGTCTAAAGATTTCCTTTTTCATGTACGCACCAGTGAGTTCTTTGAGGGCTGTCAAATGACATTCATGTTCCCTAGGTGGGGAAGGAAGAGTGGGTAGGAAATGCCTGTACCCTCTTCTCCCTCTGTTGTTTACTTCCTCACTAGCAGCCAAAGGTCAAAGTTCATCTTCAGACATAATGCCTATAATCATCCTCTTAAGGGAGTCCACCTGACCCCACCTCCTCGTAGGAAGCTTGTAACTACCCATAACTTCTTCCCAGGATCTTGGTTTAAAATTACCAGATGAATGTGAACACTGACCATGCTTTCTTATTAAATACAAACAAAATAGCACCCAGGGCTCTCCTTAAGAAGTCTGTGAGTAATATTTCAATGAGGTAATGGATCCCAGATTTATCCTGTAACATTTCAGGTGAAATTATATTGTGCCAAAACTTGAAACAATATGTAAGTCACACAGGAATTACCACTTAGTGAGTTTTCTTTCAAATGAAAATACTGACTTTTGTAAGGATATCAGGGCTGTCACTGTCCTTCAGTGGTAGACTAGCAAGAATAGCAAAATAGCTGCTCAGTTAGGGTCATGACACAGCAGTGACAGTGCACCTGTAAAAGGGAAAATGAAGTGGCAGTGCAAGCCAGTGGCCAGTTGTTTGGTGATGAAATCAGCATTTTGAATACTGTGTCTGCTCCTCTGCCAAAGCCTCTAGGTCAAATGGACCCCGCTCTTCACCTGGAACAGCTGTACAGAAAGAAGAATGAGACTTTAAGAATTATGCACATATCCATGCACACACGTGTGTATTTATGTATGTATGTCCTCCATCAGCCAGCTACCCATGAGGACCAAAACACTTCTGCCTAAAATGGGAGATTTTGAACTTTTTTCTTCTTAAATGCAAGTGAGAACTGTGGTTGCTTTTCTATGAGGTTAAAGTGTAATTGTTTTTACATACCAGTCTTTATTGTATTTTATATTTCTAATGACACAGATTTCTAGTTGATGGCTTGACATTTGTAACTGATGATGTGTTGACTATAGGTTTTGGTTTTTGTTTTGTTTTCAAACTAGAGAATATATCTGTATACTTTGCTGTAAATGTGTTTATATTTATTTGAAATGAAACAAATGTTAAGGAAATATCCACTGTTTAGGCTCTCTCTCTCTCTCTCTCTCTCTCTCTCTCTCTCTCTCTCTCCCCTCCCCTCCCTCTCCCCCCCCTCATTGCTGTGTACCTTATTTAGGATAAGAAAAATAAGTGGGAAAATACCCTTGACTCTAGGCTAGTCAATAGCTCTGGGGTTAAACCCAGCATTTCCCACTATTTCCTGCTGACCCTCAGGTTTGCTCGTTGCTTGGTCCCATTCTGTAGCCATTGAGAACCTTTCTGTGAAGTGAAAACTGATGCAGCAGCTCATATACACAAAGGCAGCCCACGGAAAGACCCAGCGCCTACAGAAACTACACCAAAAAAGTCATATGGTCCTGACACTTAATGGGATATGATGCCAAGTGTGGGCATAAGACATCTGTAGCAGGAGGGCACAGCTTTTCAGTGTTTTACGGTAGGTTCTGTCTTCTCCCTCCAATTTTCTATTTTATAGTATTTTGAGAGTTTTAAAAACAGTGTTCTAGCACATCTGGATGAGACCCAGACAATGTATGCTATCGTTTTCATCAAGCTCAGAGACTTTACCCTTAGTCTTTTTCTATCTTGGGTTTAATTAAAACTCATGTTATTTTTTCACAAATGAGAACTTGTTCAGAGGTTTTATAAAGCTGATATTGATTTCATCAAACAAATCTTACACCAGCAACATGTTTTTACATTCTCGGTGTGAAGGTGTGGTGTGTCACTCCATCTGTTCCTTTTGTTTTGAGCAGATGAATTTTTAACAAGCAGGGAGACTGTTAATGAGCAGCAATGACCTTATCTTTAGGGAACCCTGCAGATAAAGGAAGCCCTCATGTTGAAGAAGTGTGATGTACTATGGAATCTTTTTCTAGAAGTGAGTGGAGGTCTTGTTGGGTTGGCATTTAAAGCAGGAAATGAAATGCCTGCATTGATGGTGATGCAGCAAAGAGCACGGGCATTGTATCGGCAAAGCACTGGCCTAGCAGGAACCACACTGTCTGTGAGCTGCACTGGCCGTCCCTGGCTCTTTCTGATAGAGGAAGGACAGAGGAACATAATGAAATCAAACTTACAAAGAGCCATCTTTATGAGTTGGTCTGTCTGTCTTTCTCTCCTCCTCTGGCTGTTTCATCCCCCAGCCCAACATGACCAAATTTTTTTTAAAGAAATTACTTTTAAAAACTTTAACTTTAATGTATATTAGTTGTCTCATAAATGTTTGCAGCATCGCTTCCTGAGGAAAATGTTTTTGTAGAGTCTGAGGTTGCTCAGTGCTGTTTCCTAAACACATGTTTTTTAGATTGCATGTTAACCACAGCCACAAGGACCATGTTTGATTGCACTTACCTATTCACTGGTGTCTGCCTATCTCTGGTAAATTCATTACTATCTCCAAATTGCCTAAAGTCCTAGTAAATAATAGCTCAGGGGATTTCTATTCATCACTAATAAAAGGGCACCGTAGTATGTTGTGGTACTTTGGGCAGTAACCGGCCGCTTGATTTACTGTACTGTTGTATTAAAGCAGGAACACCAGATGGATTTGCTGCACTTGTTATGCCACGCCAATGAGCAGCTCAGTTTGCACATCCATTGTGATGGTTGAGGAACTCATCCCTTTGTGGTCTTGTACATGATGTTAGAGTGCCTTTTATATTTGTATATCCTGGAAAAGTTCCATGCAACATTTTGTATTTTTTCATTTGAGTGTTCTTGGAGCAATATAATCCTAGTGCATTTTCCTTTCTTTGAATGTACCAAGTGTCTCCTTTCCTATTTCTCCCCTTCTCTGCTTTGAAATGACAATGCTTTTCTATAGGAATTATGTTTGGTTTTGCAGTGCTAAAATGCTTTCTTCTTAGAGAACTGTAAACCATAGGTCAGTATTATAGGGGAACAGCGTTTTAAGATAGTGACAATCTGAGAGAGTGCGTGTAAAATGTAATTCGTGTGTTTCCTATGCAGTGATCTGAGGATTCAATGGAAGTATCTTTTGTTTAGTAGTTTTGTCTACAGACTACGCTTTAGCATGTGCAATATATCCTTGCAAAGCACGATGATACATATCTTGTGCCAGTGTTATATTTTGTATAACATATTTGTAACAACATAAACTATTATGTGATGATTTCAGTGGGGTTTTGTCTGTACTTTTAAAATGTAAATTGGAGTTGAATGACTCTGGTAAATGTCATAAATGTAAAAAAAATGAAGAAAATGGCTTTCAGTTCAGTGAGGGACTTTGAACCAGTCTGAATCTCCCCAAGCACAATTTAATACTTTGCAACTACTGAATGCTCTAATAATGTAATGAAGCACTTCCCTGTAATATACTATGGACATGCATTCAGATGGTTATTTTTACAAATAAAAACGGTACAAATATTGTTGCAGTTTGTGTTTTCTTTCATTTTTCAGTTGTGTGCTTTTAAAAATCATGCTAATTTAAATCTTGCGCCCCCCAATTCCAAAACAAATTAATTCTGAAACTAATCAAGAAAGCAGCCTTCAGATTTGTTATTTATGTTTACATTATCATGCCTAAAGAAGAGATTTAAGCCTATATGTTATGTTCATTATATTTATTTATACTTCCAACATTTTTCATAAAGAAGTTCAGCTGAATTATAACAAAAGTCATGTGATAAGCCAGAAGCAGAAAATTCATGCAGTTCTGGGGATCATCAAGATATGAACTTGATGATAGGAGATCTGACCAAAGTTCAAGTTACTGTAGACTTCCTTGTGGTGAGAGGAAAGTATAATAATTCACATCTATCCAACAGGACGAAATCATGTCTGTCTTCATACTTGCAAAGCCTATGGTCTGCATCACAGTGTGCTCTACCAGTTTCTCCCCTAGATATTAGCTTTGAGGACAGTCCCTGGAAAAGCTAAGGAACAAACCTAATGATGATTTCTGCAGCTACTAAGAAAGATTTGGGGTATATGGCTTGTCCACGTTCCTCAAATCATAGTGTCACAGAATATGTCATCTCAGTTCTTAAAATCCAGTGCTGTCACTAGCTTTTTCATGAAGTGAATGTCAGAGACATTCTACAGCCTGATCAGGCTTGCCAAGCTAATGATATGACCATCTAGTCTATGCCTCGATACCCTCTCTTCTGTACCACTCTGCCGTGGGATGCTTTCTTTTTTAACAAAGATGCCATGGAAAAGTGTTATATTCAACCTTTTCTTAGTCTTTACCAAAATCCATAAATCTAGAGTTTCCTGAAGGACCGTCAGTCATGAACCACATGTAAGTGAATGTTTGCTTGGAGAGCAAACTGCATATATTAGTTATTTGTAGCTGTGTGACAAATGTCCCCAAACTCAGTACCTTAACAATAAATGTTGATTCTTCTCCTACTTTCTGTCAGTCTGTTGTGGTTTGTGGGGGTCTTCTGCTATAGAGTTTTTCATATAATCAAAATTGACCCATTTCTAACCTATACATATGGTTATTGGCAAGATTCTTCATAGCTTGTTGGATGAAGGTCTTGCTTTCTTCATGGCTCATGTCAGCTCTTGCTGAGTAAACACGAAGCTCATGACACACTATCTGATTAGGCAAACTGAGAAAATTTGGAGAAAGAAAAAGCAAAACATAACTGTGGCTTTTTAAACCAAGTCTTAGAGGTGATATGGCATCATTTCCCTTATATTCACTAGAAATGGGTTACTGGGTCCCACTTCTAGTCAAGAGCACAGGATTGCCCAAGGAATGAGGAGTGGGCAAAAGAAATCATTGGGAACAACTAAGTCTTTGTCACACTGTTCTATCACAGTGCCCTCAGAAGGTGTGGCACTGTCTTAGAATACCTTTGCCAGGGGTAGCTGTGGTGGGAATTGTTTGCTTGGCTTCATAAATTCCTTCCAAGAATAATACAGAGATTCCCTTGTTTTAATTTTTGTCCCCATAAGCAAACAACAGTGGCCTTTCCTGCAGTATAATTAGGTTGATGTCCCTTATTGTCTTAAAATTGTTTATCAAATGATCCTTCTCTGATTCCATTCAATGGGGTTAGAGCCTCATATATCCACCCTTCAGTTAATGTTCTTCTGAATTAGCTTATACACCTCAAAAGCTTCCAACTTATAAGGCTATTAATGCAGTGTAAAGCCTTGTGGGTAAATGTGCTCTGTGAATTCTCTTCAGCAGATTACATTCTGAAGGTACATTGGCTGTGAAGTAATGAGCAGTAAATGGCAGCATCATCCATTTATTCCGAACCTCCCAGGAAGTAGTTGGAAGTGTGTGGGCATCTGTAGTTAGCCCAGTGGTTGGCACCTGGAGAGTTGGAGGGTCTACAGCATCTACTATTTGGGGACTCAGAGATACAAAATGTGCCACCTAGTTCAGTAACCAGCTGTTCCACATCCCACCCATGGTGCCACTGGTCCCTTCCTCCTCTGCTCTTCTAATTACTCTCCTCTTGTTTCTCAATAATTCCTTCACTAACTTATTACTTATGAAACCAGTCATGTTTCTTTATCTCCACAAGGAATCGTATAATCAGGCTCTGCTATGTGTCCCATCACATGGAGAGTTAACATTAGAAGGTAATCAAAGCCCATGTACCCTGTTTTTTTTTTTTTCCCCAGGATGGGTCATATACAGGTGAGTGAACAAGAGGATAGCATCATGAATTCAAGGTGAGTATTTAATTCCTACATTAGTAAGCACACTCACATGCACACACATGTATAGTTCTTATCTTAAGCAAGAGTGATTATATCTACTTTTCAGGCAGGGAGACTTTTGCCTACAAAAATGGGAAACATGGGGCCCAGTGTCATATAGTAAGGTCTAGAAAGAGAGCATCATGGACTTTTGACACTGGTGGACATAGTCTTTATCTTTTTAAGTGATGGTTGAAGTATACTTAAATTCAGGAAGGAAGTTGTGCTTTTCAAAAGTAAAACTATGCAAATATTTACAGGACAAAAGTACCTGTGTTTACATTCGCTTGATATAGTGTTACCAGTGGCCTTTGCCTAAAGGGTATTTCCAGACATTGGTATTATGATCGGAAGAACTGGAGAAGTACATACAGATTTCAAAGTAGCAGGAGATTTTATTCAGAAAGAAAATGCAAGTACAGAGTAGATGTATTTCAAGCAAACACGATGCTGTGAATGAGATTTACTCAAGGGCACTGGGTTACTGTTTGAGGCTGTGGTCTCGACAAGGGAGTTGGCTACTAAGGTTTGAGACATGGGTGATCTCATTGACAGCTTCCATAAGCCTTTGATTACTGTTCATCCTTCCCATGATACATCTGAATTTAATTCTACATGCATCCATAGGCATAATATATTAAATTAGAAATTTCCTAAAATTTTTTTAAAGGAATCGATTTGCCTTTCTATGCATGCATCCAGGATATGTTTAGGGTGTGTTTGCAGAAAAACTGCATTTGGAGCAGGGTCTATGTGCAGCTTGATACAGGTTGGGGACCTCAGGTTGTGATGCATTGTTAGGAAAGGGATAGATGTATATCTTAAGCCAAGTGGAGGTCTGTATTACTGCATTATCCCTGTGCTGGCCTGCGTTTCAAGTTTGAGAGGCTTCAATTACTTCTAGTTCTTATTTTATTTTTTCCCATTAATTTTAAAGATTCTTGTAGAGGCTTCTAAGGCCCGAAGACCAGCCCTGTCTCAGCCAGTGCAAACTGGTGATAGCTGGTGCCTTAACACCTGTGCTCCTAAGCACTTCCATATAAGCCAGTCTGGGGTCTGCCTGGGGCCTTGACAAGGGCAGTGTCCAGATAGAACATTCCTAGACCAGCCAGAGACCCCACCTGAAACTGCAGATACCAGCGAATCAAAGCCCTTTCTCTTGGTTGTGGGGAGAGTCTTGGGAAAAAATGTTTAAAAATTTCCCTTCCATAATACAACTGAACCTGCTTGCTTCAATGACTTCCCAGAGTTGCTTCCCCTGCCCCCACCCCAAGGGGAAATTGCAGGACCCTGAGCCTAGAGGCAACCTCCATTCCTGACCCTGAACCAGGCTGCTTGGTTTCGCAATCTCCATCATCCTGCCTCAACCTCCTGAATTTTGGGGTTACAGGTTGCACCACTATGTCAACATAATTGCTGGTCTTTCTTACTGTTTGGATCCTAAGAAAGCTAAGTATGGAAAGATAAGAAGTTGCTAACTATGGAACTACCAGGCAAGAGACTCTTGAAGCGAGAGTGCAGGTTTATCTAGGCAACAGCAATCCCTTCAAGGCCTTGGACAAGGGCTCTTCCCTGGGTTTGGCTACACAGAATCATTAGGGTCTTTTGCAAGAGCAGATGTGTCAGAGTGGCGTAGACAGCCATCCACAAATAATGGTTTGTAGAGACAGAAGGAAGAAGTCACTGAAAAAAGATGTGGAGACCAGAAGAGCATTAAAAAAAAAAAAGACAGGAAATAGAGCATACTGATGGCGAAGGGGAGATCTATGGGGAACAGGAAGGGGTTTTAGGTAGGATAGAAGGTTTATGTTTGGAAATAACTGTAGAGTAGGCTTCAGAAGATGTAAGATTTAGAGCATAAAATTTAAATAAACAATTATCCTTATGGACCTTTTCACAGATCTTGGGATGCAGCAGGCCCAGAATAACTTGAGAGAAGGATTTGACCAGGGATAGAGCTTTGTTAGGTGAGCACAACTACAAGAAGGGCAGTGAAACTAATGTGACTGTAAAGACCACGAATCTGAAACCCCTCTGTCGGCACACTAATGCGGGGAGGAGATGCAGAGTGCTTTACAAAGGGGTACAGTCAGTGGGTTGAAGGTGCAGAGACGGGAGAGCGGTGAGTAATAGCATGAAATTGGCAAGCTAGCTTCAGTCCTCAAGGGGGAACATTCACAAGTTCTACAGTTCCAATAATGACAACACCCAGGATACTCACTCTGGGAGTGGGTGGTTGAGGGTGGTTAAAGGAAACTCAGGCCAAACCCTGGAGGACTCGACAGAACTGACAAGATGGCCTGGTTGGTGCTTACTACACAAGCTTGAGAACCTGAGTTTGGATCCACAGCACCCACATAGTAGACAGGTGTGGCAGTATACATCTATAGCCCTAGAGCTGGGTGGACTGAGACAGGAGGATTTCCCCAAGGCTAGCTGGTCTAGTCAGTTGGTAAACTCTGGTCTTTGAGCTCAGGGAGAGACCCTGTCTCAAAAAATAATGTGGATACCTGTAAAAGGAGATATCTAACATTGACCTTTGGCCTCTAATGCACACAAACACATATGTACCTATATATATATATATATATATATACACACATACACATATATGTATGTATCATGTATATAATATATATGCTGTCCACATGTAGACATAAACATTTTAATTATTAAAAATAATTTTTAAAATCCCAGAGAATAGCAATATGACAAATGACTCAAGAGCCATTTATACAATCTGAGCAAAATTGATGAGAAAATCAGGCTACGCTAAAATTTAGTACTGTTTAGGTATTTTACTACTACCAGTAGACTCACACTCAAATCTGATTTATTGTCAGGCTTAAGACTGGTTTTAGGATTAGGCTGAAGCTTTTAAAGGAAAAGGGGTCATATTTCTGGTAAAAGAAAAAAGAATAGTCCTTGACTATGACACAATGACAGGTTTTAAGACAGTTTAACCTAAGTGTCTTTTCCAGGCTCCTTAGAAACTATGACAGATGGCTAAGGACTGTACAGGGAACAAAAGGAGCATGTGGATCCTGCAAGCATCTTAGATATAATAAAGAAATATTGGGTCTTTCCCAGTGGGCTTTCCACGGGGAGCAAAAGACTAAAATCACTGGAATGTGGGGTTGCTCATTAAGTGAAAACCAGATATGATTTAAAATATTAAATTTTCCTTTAAAAATTATTTTTTAACTAGAAAAATAGTTAATGTGGGTTCTGATTCCTTTGGAATTTCTTTCTTTTTTTTAGAAATTATTTCTAACACTATGTTTTTATTTTATATCCAGTATAGGTCTATGATTTATTCTTGGCTATTGTACTATGGTTTAAAATCTGTAAAGATTCTGTTTCAGAACCATTACCTGTTAATTCATTGATTTTTCTGCTGAGCTTTATTCACAGGAGGCTACCTACTCCCTAGCATATAAATTTTGATCAGGCTGTTGGGCACATTTTGTTTTGGCATCAGTGTGGAAACTGCTGATAAAGAGCCCAGTTGATGCCATGTGGGAGCTTGCTTGGTGATGTCACAGCTGACACTAGAAATGAGATGGAGAAAACCAATTAATCTCTCACAATGTATTTCAGATATTGAAAAATAAAACCTTTGAAGAGTGCTAACAATAGCCCCTAGAGATAAGAGCATCTTTCCTAGTACATATTAATGATCTACTTTCATCATCTGTGCAGCCAGCCTCATGGTGGATGGGCAGCACAGGACATACACTCGCTAAGATGTCACTTGTGATGGGAACTTTCATGCCACAAAAACAAAACAAAACAAAACAAAACACCTTATTCAACTTCTCAGGCTGCTTTCCAGTTGGAGTGAATAATAAGCAGTCAGCATGGCCTGGGTTCTTATGACATGCATGCGACATGCTGAACTCTCCAGATACATACAGGAGTTGTAGCAGAGGGAGACGCCATCATTGTCCCCATGAAGACACAGCTGACTAGTGACAGATTTGGCTTCAAATATAGCCAAGTGGATTCCAAAAAAAAAAAAATCTATAATCTTGACTCTGCTATATATGGAAAAAACAAATTGCTTGACCTCCCTCCTTTTGTAGCCTTTTTGTTTTAAAATTGACACATTGTGTGACTTTGCCTCTGTGTCAGGATAATGGATGCTAAAGTTTGGATCAGGAATGGCTCCCAAAAGTTGATGTATTAAAGGTTTTGCCCATCCTGTGGCACTTGGAGGAGGTTGTAGAACTCTTAGGAGATGGGGAATAGTGGGTATTCATTGAGGGAATGCCCTTAAAGGGGGATTGTGGGGGCCTAAGCATTTCCCATTTTGCTTTTTCATCTTGGCCATAAGTGAGCACCTTTGCTCTGCCACACATGCCCATCATGATGTGAGCCCACCTAAAGCAGAGTGACCAATCAAACTTGGACTGAAATCTCTAAAATGCTGAGCCAAAAGAAACTTTTTATGCTTTATAAGTTGATCATCTCAATTGTTGCAATGATGGGAAGCTGACACACTAATGGTTCACAATGGGAGTTTGGAAACTATAACCCGTGAGCACAAACCAGCAGCTACTTTAAAAAGAATAACAGCATTAGGGTCTTCGAGATGGCTCCATGCATCAAGGCCCTTGGCCACCAAGCCCATGACCTGACTCCAAGCCCTGGGAGTCACATGGTGGAAGGAGAAAAAAGAGCTCCCCAGAGCTGTCCTCCAATCTTCACATATGTGCCAAAGCACATGGACACACACACCCCTAAAATAATTAAAAGAATACCAGCTTTATTGAGACTGCTTTAGAGTATGCAACTCATTGCTCCTTAGTCATTTTTAAAAGTTGCATAGTCATTACCTGTAATTTCAGAAAGTTCTTGTTATCTCTGATTTCTCTCTTCTCATACTTCAGAACCCACTAGTTGTTTTTATCTCTATAAATTTGTCTATTTTGGGTATTTGTACAAATGGAATAATAGGATGTTTGGCTTTATGTGGTTGATTCTTTCATATTCTAGCACATGTCAGTACTTGATTCCTTCTTAAGGCTGAACAATATTCAGTTGTGTAGACACACCTAACCCTGTGTCTGCCCCATTCCTCAGCTGATAGACACTTGACTTCATTCTATTTTTACATAATGAATAATGCTGGGAGATTTTTTGTGTAGATATATGCTTCAGTTTTTTTTAGGGGTTTTGAGGCTATATTCACAAGAGGTACTTTCTGTTTCTGCTATGAAGATAATACTGGTTTCATAGCAAGCTTGGAAGTTTCTAGGCTGCTTGGGAATATAGCATCTGTCTTCAAACTCAACAAACTCTTATATTCTCTCTACTGGAAACTTGGCTTTGATTGAGAATTTTGTGTACAGGTTCCTCTCTACCCTAAGCACCCCTGGGCTACCCCTCAGGGATGTTTACATCAGTGAGTGGTACAGGCTGGCCTGAGCAGGATGAATCTGGGTGGCAAGGAGAACCAGGGAGGCTCTATAGTGACTTTGGGACCTTGGAGTTAAGAATTTCAGCATTTTGGGTAGCAAAGTTATTCAAAGGGAGGTGCATTGGGGGTAACTGAGAACCTCCTCCTTGTCCCATAGTCTATTTGTCGTATGAAAAAAGTTATAGCTAGAGAGTCATGGTAGTTGTCTTCTGCAGAGGAGCCTAGGTCTGTTATTACTTCTAGCCAGCACATTCTTGTGGCATATACAACCTCACTATTAATCCTTCAGAAAAGGAGATACACATGTCAAAATATCTATAGCTTTTTTGCAATAGTAAAATAATAGAAGAAATTAATATAATCTAATATATTCCTACTATAAAAACATGCAACTATCAAATATAATAAATGTGGTTAAGAAGTATTAAGGATGGTTTTAGAAAGTAAAATTCAGTAAAATATTTATGGTTACAAATTTTAAAATATATTTAAAAATCCACAGATGGAGAAGGGGAATAATTTCCTTTGGTAGTATAGCCATTGTTAAGTTGCCCATGTTCTGATAAATATCTCCTTCATGCCCACACCATAATTCAATTCAGTGGATCCCAAAACAGATAAATGAGAAGGGCATGAAGACAGGAGAGGGTTTAGGGGGAGGAAGGACCAGTTCAGTGAAAATGGAGGGATAAGAGGGATCAGGGCTGGAAACGAGAAAAGTATGTTACATACATATCTAAAATTGCTGGAGAATAATTTTGAAAATTAAACAAACTTAAAAGAAAAATTAAAATATACATATATTTATAAATATTTGTCAGATGATCATAGACATGATGGAATCCATAGTATTTAAAGAAGGAGGTGTAAGGGTTGGTTAAGTCATAGTTAAATGAGAAAATGACATAATGCTCACTGAGAATATCAAATCTAACAGATGAATTTGTTTTGTAACACAAAATAAGTAAAAAAAAATGGATATGTGTATGTACCAGAATATACCAGAAAAAAATAAAATATTGGTTTAATCAAGTGACAGAATTGTGGGCAAACTTTTCTATGGATTGTTGGTGTTGATTTTTTTCCAGTAGATTTTTGAAAAGAAAATAGACTAGAATGCATTATTGGGAATTGAGAGGTGAATTGCTTATTTTCTCTGCTGAGAAACTAGTCAAAGACAAATGAAGAACACTTGGAAATGCTCCAGTAAAAGCCATAGGGATACTAAGCAATAGAGAACATATCTTTTTATAAAAAATTAGATGGACTGAACTTAAAAAGCTTAAGGTCTTCTTTAATGTAAAAGCAGATTGAGCAGTAGCATGTCATATCAAGGCATTTTTTAGCATTTTGTAATGTGTAGACTACCTCTCTTAGACAATAGAATAATTATCAACCACCCACAGCCCTATTGCATAGAGGAGGCATATGGAGATACCTAGGAATCATCATGTTATAGGCTAAGAGCATCTTCAGCCTTCTACCGTAGGAAGAATTTTCAGACAGACCAAGAAGATGTGCTCTTTTTCCTCTGAGCAAGCAAACAGAATTTACTCTAAATTACCAACTTACAAGGGAGGAAATGATCTGAAAAATATGTAGTAAATATAGATGGGTGATAAAGTTCCCCTAACTGTAGACTTTTAGATGCAGTCTAAGGGAACACCACTTGGATGTTGCCAGGTGTTAGCCAATGTGCTCCATGGCTTGGAGCTCTTTCAAGTGTTATACACATGATCATCTTTATCATCTGTCAGTCTACAAAGTACATTTCCTCTGCCTCATGAATAACCTGTTGTCCCTACCATATTAGTTGTCATCAAACTTACCCTGTGTCCCCAAGCTGTAAACTAGATCAACTAAGCTTTACAATGCCCTTTATTAACTGTATTCAGTTGGTTTTTAAGGCCAGATTCTTCTGTCCATCCCAGATGCCTTTGAACTCATTACCTAATGTCCTGATCTACTGCTCTTTCAGCCCCTGTTATAGGTTTTCTAAATCACTTGTGAATCCTTTTGCCTATGGGTTTGCTTGTTTCCATCCTTTTTCAAAGTTTCTGCCCCAAACTATGTTTTTAAAGTTCAAGTTCTTCAATCTGAGAAGACAACTACCATCCCTCCAGCTTCATTTTCTATTATTATGCCACTTATCCACCTAACCAATGACATTATGGAAGGACTGAAGACTTCCTTGTTTGAGAATTCTCGCCTTTCTAAGTGAACATTCTGTATGCAGGATACAGGCCCCACCACTTCATCATGGCTGAACTGTTTTTCAGAAGTAGCTCATAAGTCATTTCTTGAACTTTTCTCCAAAAGTAAGTGTATCTTCACTTAGTGTTCTGTAATAAAATTATATTAATATTATAAATATTTGTCTGCTTATAAATTTAATATAAATCTAATTGGCCAAAGGCAAACAAAAATTATAGACAAAGCTACCAGGCTAAGAAAACTCTAAATACAAAATGAACAGAGACAAATGCCAAACAGCACAGACTCCAAAAAAAAACGCCACAAAGATATAACAAAGACACGAGGAGGAGATGGCAACAGATACAGAGGAAAGAAGCTGAAATGCTGCTCTAAGGAAAGGTACCGAGCCACATAGCCAAACCAAAAAAAAAAAATAATAATAAGACTAAAAAACTAACCAATATATGCCTAGGCCTTAAGTCAATCAACATAAAAATAATGTAAGCCTATATATAATTACTTAAGACTAAGCAGGGCAGAGAATAAGATCAAACCTCTGGGTCACGCCCAAAGTCCGGCCAAAACCTTTTACAACAGTGTTCAAAGTGCCTTATATTTCACACTAGCAGCTTTGATTGTATCTTTTGCAATTACATGATTGTATGAGTGGCAGAATGACATATTTGATGTTTTCCCTTTGTATATCCCCAAACATACTGAAGGGCAAATATTTTATGGGACAGAAGGATAGGAGTTCTATAAAACTGGAACAGAAAGGCTGAAGAAAAAGGATACAGAGAAGGCAGATAAACCTGTCTATGAATGAAGAGCGCAGGGAGCAGGGTTTGCCACCAAGGCCTGGAAAGGTTTAAGACAATTAGCCCAGGAAGGCCTGGGGGAAATCTGAGTCTCTAAACACAGTGAATTAAATTGAGATTCTTCTAATAGTCTTTGAAAAACATAAATACTAGGACATAAATTTAATTATCATTTGGAAATTATATTATTTTCCATATGAGACTAAGTTGTACAAAGTCTTAGGTTTCGCTTAGAATACAAGTGTTTCTTGACTCCTTTTCCTTTCTGCACATTTTGCCCGTATGAGCATTGTTTGAATATGGATAGTAGATGCAAAAGTCTGGGTAGCAAAAGCTTTCTTCCCAGGGTAGCACTATTGGGAGGTTCTGTGAACCTTTGAAAGCCTATGGTTTATGGGAGAACTTTGGGTCATTAGGTGTAAGGCCTCATTGATTGTGGGATGCTAGCAGGTCATCTTTCTGTCTCCTGGTTCATGATATTAGCAGTTTACTCAGCCACATCCTACTGCCATAATGTTCTACCCTCACCACAGACCCAAGGGAGTAGTGTTAACTATTCTTGAACTGTAACTCCAGAATAAAGTAGCCTTTTTATAAGTTAATTCCCTACAGGGTATTTCATTACAGTGATACTGAGCTGATCAGTACAGATATTCAGTATAGTGCATGAGGACTTAACACATTAGTGTATGAGGAGCACATGTATAAGCATGTTGTATCTGATCCCTTCCAGAAACATGACCCAGGTTTTAAAATCAACATCAGCAAACATTTCTAGATTGTGGTACTTTGCTGAAGGCCAATGCACCAGTGGTCCTTAAGGCCATGCTAGCAGTGAGAAGTTTTCCCACAGGTTGAGGGTAAGCAGAGTGGGAAGGGCAATGGTCAAAGGAAAAAAATTGTGGTGATGGTCAAGGAGATAACTACTAAAGAGCTGTCAGGAAAAAGACAAAATAACATATAAAAACAGACTTACTACACCTGACTCCTCATTGGAGACTCTAAAAGCTAGAGAGGCCTGGACAGATGAGCTGTGGACTCAAGAGACCATAGATGTCAGCACAGACTACTATACTCACAAAACATTTAATCATTATAGATAAAGAAAATAAGATATTCCACCATAAAGCCAAATTTAAACAATATCTATCTATAAATCCAGCTCTACAGAAGGTGCTAGAAGAAAAACTCTAAGAGGAAGAGGTTAATTGCATTCAAGAAAACACAAGGAATAAATTATCCCAGACCAGCAAATCAAAAGCAGGGAGATGCACACATAGAGAGGGGGGAGGGAGAGAGGGAGAGAGAGGGAAAGAGAGAGGATCTTTCTATCTTCTGATCTTCAATTTCTTGCTTCAAAGACTCATAGATTTTATCATACAAGTCTTTCACTTGCTTGGTTAGAATTGCCCCAAGATACTTATATTTTTCATGGCTATTGTGAAGAATGTTATGTCCTTGATTTCTTTCTCAGTCCATTTGTCATTTACCATATAGGAAGGTTACTGATTTTTGGAGTTAATTTTTTATTTAGCTGTAAATGTTTTTTAGCTGTAGAAGTTTATTGGTAGAATTTTTAAAAGTCAGTTATGTATACACACACTTAAAGAAAAGTTTAACATCCTTAGGCATCAGGGAAAGGCAAATCAAACTACTCTGAGATTCCATCTTATACCTCTCAGAATGGATAAGATCAAAAACACAAGTGACAGCTCATGCTGGTGAGGATGTGGAGCAAGGGGAACACTCCTCCATTGATGCTGGAAGTGTAAACTTGCACAGCTATTGGGAAATCAATATGGTGGTCCCTCAGCAAATAGATCCAAGCCTGTCACCCTGCACAAAACTCAAGTCCAAGTGGATCAAAGACCTCAACATAAACCCAGCCACACTGAACTTGGTAGAAAAGAAAGTGGGAAATACCCTCCAATGAATTGGCACAGGTGACCACTTCCTAAATATAACACCAGTGGCACAGACACTTAGAATAACAATCAAGTGGGATCTCCTGAAACTGAGAAGCTTCTGTAAAGCCAAGGACACTGTCAATAGGACAAAATGACAGCCTACAGAATGGGAAAAGATTTTCACCAACCCTACAAGTGATAGAGGACTGATCTCTAAAATATATAGAGAACTCAAGAAACTAGAGCCCAAAACCTTGAATAACCCAATCAAAAAAATGGGGTTCAAAACTAAAAAGGGAATTCTTAACAGAAGAATTACAAATGGCTGAAAGGCACTTGAAAATGTACTCATCATCTTTAGCCATCAGAGAAATGCAAATCAAAACAACTTTGAGATACTACCTTACACCTGCCAGATTGGCTAAGATAAAAGACACAGATGACAGCCTATGCTGGAGAGGTTGCAGCAAGGGGGACTCTCCTTCATTGTTGGTGGGAGTGTAAGCTTGTTCAGCCACTCGGGAATGCAGTATGGCAGTTTCTCAGAAAACCAGGAATCAATCTCCCCAAGGATCCAGCAATACTACTTCTGGGCGTATACCCTAAAGATGCACAGTTGCACTCCAAAGGCATTAACTCAACTATGTTCATAGCAGCATTATTTGTAATAGCAAGAACCTAGAAACAACCTAGATGCCCCTCAACTGAAGAATGGAATAACAAACTGTGGTACATCTCTCAGCAGTGAGAAAAAATGATATCCTAATTTTTGCAGGCAAATGGATGAATTTGGAGAATATCCTAAGTGAGGTATCACAAACTCAGAAAGATAAGCAGGGGATGTACTCACTCATTAGTGGATTCTAAACAAAAAAGGAAAGCAAAGCATGTCCAAGCTGCAAACCACAACCAGAGAACAGCTTGGGATCTGAAACACCTTGGACTGGCACCTTGGATCTCACTCCCTCTAGAGGAACACCTGACCCAGTCTTGATGTTGGGGTGAGGAAAGAGGATCTGCCAGGAGTGGATGCTGAACTAAGCCATATTGGGACCTTGGGACCTCCTGCCCTTGCTGGGGAGGAGATAAAGAGATGTGGAGAAGAGAGACTGGAAGGGGTGGGAGGGGGAAGGGAGCTTGAACAAGGTTCAAGGTTTTTAACATGGTCAAAAAATATGACTTTATTCATAGTAAAAAAAGATGAGAATGAGTCTACCTCATGATCTATCTATACCACTCTTGGGCACATACCCAAAAGGTGCTTCATATTATCACAGGGACACTTCCTCAACCCCATTCATTGCTGCTCTATTCATAATACCGAGAAATTAGGAGCAACTTACATGTTTCTCACAGAAGGTAAAGCTTTAAATATTCATCATCGCTACAATCACTACTACTGCCACCACCACTGCCGCAGTGTGGAGAGAAGCAACCAGACATGATGTGGAAAACAAGACTGATAAAATGAAATCCATTTACTTGGGAAGAAAAAATAAAACCTGCCCTGGTTTAGAACCTGAGAGGAAGTCAGAGCTTGGAAACACAGGAATGAGTGTGGAAAGGAGCTTGATGGTATTCTGAAATTGGCTCTGAGCTATACAAAATTAAAGAACAACTCTTTTCAAGAGAATCCTACAAGAGGTAGCATTCTTTTCCCTTTCGGTTTTCTTCTGATACAGAGTTACACTGTGTACCCCAAGGGGACCTAGAACTCACTATGTAGTCCAAGATGATCCACCTGACTTAACTTCCTGAGTGCTTTGATTACTGATGTGTAGCACCATATCTTCCTGTAATCTCTCTTCATATCTCAGTTTATGTGATTGGTAATAGTGCTCCAGGGGCTGGAGAGACAGCTCAGTGGTTAAGAGTACTTGTTCTTGCAAAGGACCTGGAATCATTTCTTAACAAACACATGGCAGCTCACAACTGCCTGTAACTCCACGGAATCCACCTGCCTCTTCTGCTTGCCTTTGTCACTAGGCATGTGTGCACAAGTATACATGCAGCACTCATAAATACACATAAAAATAAAGATAATCTTAAAAAAGAAATAGATTTCAGAGTGTCATATTAGATCTTTACCATTAAGTTGCTTTTAAATGAATAATTACAGTAACATTTCAGGGGATATTATTTGGAACTCCATTGTACTTGCTACAATGATATAAACTTCATTTTCCTCTCATAATACGTAGTCAGCAAACAGTGTGAACTTTGACCACTCTTACCAATCTTTGTTAAAGGCCCAGATTCTCCTCCCAGTTTTTTTCCTTTTCATTTTGTTCCATGTCATTGTCTGTAGGAATTGTTTGCAAAGCACGGTACTTTGCTATTGTACAGAGTCTGCTTCAAAATATGAGGAAATCAAATTTAAAATCTGCTTTTTCCTCCTCAGTGTGATCTTCCAACCTCTATACTTTATGAATACTAGCCTTTTCATGGTGTTGAATCACAGACCAGAAATGTTTTATATGAGCTCACAAAGCTGGAAACTATTTTCATAATAAATCTAAGACTGGCACCTCTCTCATGGAAGGTGACAAAACTGGTTTTACTGCACATAAACTGGTAACACATTAGCACAGGTCATGTATCTACTGGAAATGTCCTGGATGCCACCATAATCTACACAGTCAGACTTGCAGCTTTAAAAAATGTAGCAAAAATTACTGGTTTTATGAAATATCAATCCTTGAAGAAAAGAAAACACACAGAGAACTCTTAGGCTACAATGAGGTTACAGTGTACTTGGGCTCGATTCTAGGGGCTGCTCACTGACTAGGTGCTTCTTCACAGAAAACTATAACTGAGGAGATGAATGATGTCTGCAGACAGACGTATCTGCCAGGCATGTATGTTCTTGGAAAGGAAGGAATGACTCTCGCTGGATGGAAAACAACTAACACTATTTCTGTCTTTAAACTATGTATGTGCTACTTGGGTTCTTTTGTTCTTGTTTTTGTCGTCTTGCATCTTGACACAAACTGGAGAGGAGAGAACCACAATTGAGAAAATGCCTCCATAAGACTGGTTGGTGGGCAACGCGGTGGGGCATTTCTTAATTCGTGACTGATATGGAGGGCCCAGCCCATTGTGGGTGGGGCTATCCCGGGCAGATGTCCTAAGGGTGTAAAGAGAGCAGGATGAGCAAGTCATGGGTTAAAAACCAGCATGCTGGATTTGGAGAATATCCTCCTGAGCGAGGTATCTCAAACACAGAAAGATAAGCAGGGGATGTACTCACTCTTTGGTGGATTCTAAACAAACAAACAAACAAACAAACAAACAAACAAACAAGAAAAAAGCCAAGCATGCCCAAGCTCCAAACCACAACCACTGAACAGCTTGGGATCAGAAACACCTTGGATTGACTCCTTGGATCCCACTCCCCCTAGAGGAACACCTGACTCAGTCTTGTTGTTGGGGGGAGAAAACTGGATCTGCCAGGAGTGGAGGCTGAACTGAGCCACATTGGGACCTTGGCATCTCCTGCCCTTGCTTGGGAGGTGGGGAGATGTAGAGAAGAGAAAGTGACTGGAGGGGGTGGGAGGGGGAAGGGACCTTGAATAAGGATATACACGAATAGAAAATGTGACTTTATTCATAATAAAAATTTGAAAAGGAAAAATATATCCAAGATTGACAAATCTCAACAAAACAAAACAAAAACCCAGCATCCCTCTCCTTGGTGGTCTCTCCTTCAGTTCCACCTCCTAGTATTTGCCTTGAGTTCCTGCCCTGAATTCCTTTCATAATAATCTATGATTGGGACATGTAAATTGAAATAAAGCCTTTATTCCCCAAGTTGCTTTTGGTCAGTCTTTATCACAGTAATAAAAGCCTAATGAAGACAATGTTCATGTGCGTATGGCACATGTGTGTGGAGGCCAGAGAACAATCTCAGGTATCCATCCTTGCCTTCCACCTGGTTTGGGGGTAGGAGGCTCTTGCTGTTTGTGGCTGTGAACTCCAAGCTGTTGGCCACCAATCTTGCCGTAGATGTGCTGCTGAGATTCTAAGTGTGCACTTCTGCACTGGGTTTTATGCAGATTCTGGGCATCGGAAATCTTGTTC
This sequence comes from Sigmodon hispidus, assembly GCA_004025045.1. Taxonomy (NCBI): domain Eukaryota; kingdom Metazoa; phylum Chordata; class Mammalia; order Rodentia; family Cricetidae; genus Sigmodon; species Sigmodon hispidus. The sequence goes on along the minus strand of PVIH01007415.1, from coordinate 6,002 downwards.
CCAGACTTGTTTGGCAAGTATTTTATCCTCTAACCCATCTCTCCAGCCTGACAATATTTTTTAATGAATTAATAAAAAATTATTTTTAAATATCTTGAGTAATATAAATACCAACAGGTATAACCATGAACAAATACTCTTCTGGTCTTTGATGATTTTTTTTCATAAATGTCAAGCAATCCTGAGACCAAAAAGGTTGAGAATGAGTGACATATAAATGTTCCTCAAAGTATGTTCTTTCAGTAGTTGGCCCTTGACAAATTCTAATTCTGCCTTATTTTGTGGAATCATCAGTTTATTTATTTAGTGCACTAGTATCTAATTGTAGTCATTGAAGTATACTAATGTATGGAATGCTCACCAACCAATGTGGCTATCTGGTTATGGAACGCTTCCATCTTTAGGAAGTCTGATGCAGTCAAGGCATTGCACACACCTCCTCATTCTTGTACCCTGTTCCTTTAGAAGCCAAAGATTAATCCAAAGTCCTCAAGGAAAAATAAGTTTTTTATTTTGTTCAGGCATCTTTTGAGCTTTATATAAACATAATACTTTATTTTTCACCTAAATCCAAATCTTACTCTATGAAATGAACCTTGAAAAATGTCATTCTGCCTTTTCCAATATAGTTATCTTAACTGTTGAGAGTGAGGCAGTATTATAGTCACATTTTGTATCTCTTTTGGCTGTCACTAGATAGAAATAACATTATTTACAAAAATAAAAGGGACACAAATATAATAGGATAAAAGGTAGGTTATTGAATCTACTCTGAAAAGAAAAAAGTAATTTGTGTATGATAGAATATAAGGGTACATTACTGAATCTCCTTTAAAAAGCAACTACTAGTTTTAAATATTTTACAATAGATTGGATTTTGTATATTGTATACATACAAATTGTGTATATTGTTATAAGGTTGAGATTAATTTTGTTACTGTACATTCATTTCTATACTTCCTTAAGGTATTGTACTTATACAACTCATTTAACAATGTAATGCAAATTGCTAGTCCTTAAAAATTATTATTAACAACTAATTAGGATATAAAGAAATGCAAGTTAGTAGTTAGTCATTACAAACAAACTTATAGTTATATTTGGTATGTTTTAAAGTTCAAACAGATATATTTTAGATGAACAGGTTATCTTTGAAGACATCAGAGATCTACAAAATACAGCATTTAAGATATTTTAATAACATAGGTTCTTTTTATTATTTTTTAAACCTTATTAATTAATTTATTTTTATTATGAATAAAGTCATATTTATTATCTGTGTATATCCTTGTTCCAGCTCCCTTCCCCCTACCTCCCATTCCAGTCACTCTTTCTTCTTATTTATTTATTTATGATGTAAATAAAGTAACTGGTTTGGCCTATGTAGAGCACCATAGAAGTGGGTGGAGAATCAGAGGACAGACAGATAGAAGGAGGGTGGAGTTAGCCAGTCTCCACCCAACACCCCGGAGAAGAATCATGCAAGGAATCCAGATGAACCATGGACTGGGCCATGTGGCCGGTAGATTAGTAGAAATGGGTTAAGATGAAAGAGCTAGCTAGTAATGTGCTTGAAACATAGGCCAAACAGTATTAAGTTAATATAAGTGTCTGATTCATTTCTTTGGGGGGACAAAAGCCACCACGGGCCAGTGTTATAGAAAGTTTTCCAGGGCCCCTTCTGGGCCCAGAGGTTTTGTGACCAGTCTGCAGCAGAGGTTTGGAACCTGGTCCACAGAGACTTTTGTCCCCCAAAGAAATGAATCAAACACTTATATGCTTTTTACTGTTTGGCCTATGTCTCATGCACATTACTAGCTAGCTCTTTCATCTTAATTCAACCCATTTCCAATAATCTTCCCACCACATGGCTCAGCCCATGGCTCAACACATACCTCTACATGTTCCTCCTTCAGGAGTCTGATGGCAACTGACTTAACTCCACCCTTCTTCTCCTACCTGCCTGCCTCTGATTCTCCACCCACTTCTATGGTGCTCTACATAGGCCAAATCAGTTACTTCATTTACATCATACAGAGAACATTTCCACCACAAGCCACGTCTGAACCTCTGGGCCCAAACGGGCCCAGAAAACCTTTTACAACATCCACATCTCTTTATCTCCTCCCCAGCAAGAAAGAGCAGGAGGTCCCAAGGTCCCAATATGGCTTAGTTCAGCATCTAATCCTGGCAGATCCAGTTTCTTCACCCCAACATCAAGACTGGGCCAGGTGTTCCTCTGGAGGGAGTGGGATCCAAGGTGCCAGTCCAAGGTGTTTCAGATCCCAAGCTGTTCAGTGGTTGTGGTTTGCAGCTTGGACTGTTTCTTAGGGCCATTTGATTGGAAAAATCTTTTTCCAACCCTTTACTCTGAGCTTGTGTCTTTCTTTGTGGTTGTGGTGTGTTTCTTGTATACAGCAGAAGGGTGGCTTCTATTTTTGTATCCATCTTTTAGTGTGTGTCTTTTTATAGATGAGTTGAGTCAATTAATATTAAGGGATATTAGTGACCACTGATTGATGTTTCCTGCTATTTTTGGTGCTAGCTTGTATGTATTTCCTTTCTCTGGGCTTTTCTTCTTTGGGATTATTGAATGTTTGTGGTTTCATGGGTGTATCTGGGATCCTTAGGTTGGAGTTTTCTCTCTAATGCTTTCTGTAATGCTGGATTGGTAGGTAGGTATTGTTTCAGTCTGACTTTGTCAGGTGCTGGAATCTTAGGATCTTTTAATTATTATGACCATGAGGTACATCTACTCCTGGCAACACCAATATACTTCAGAGAAGATAATGGGCATTGAAGAAACACCATATGGAGTTAACCTTCTTTGTGGCATGTCGCGCCCAACCTCGCCGGCAAGGAAAAATGCGACTCAGGATTCTTCTCTCCAGCCGTTTTATTCAGGACCTTTGAACAATCTTCTGAATCTTCTGACCCCAGGGGGAAGCCCGCTTGTGGCTAAATACCCTCTGGGCCTCCAACTCCAGTAAGCTATGTGGACATCGCCCATAGGTCCTAGGACATGGAAGCAAGCCACTATCCTTGCCTACAGCCAAAAAAGGAGTTGTTTACTCCCGAGAGCACTAGCCCTTGGGAGGGCTGAAGGCAGAAACCGGCGCCATCTTTAGGGTGTGGTACAATGCAGCTCCCTACAGTGGCAGAGTTAGCCAATGGGTAAGAAAGTGCCCTTGCCTCAAGTACTGACAGGATGATGTACAAAATGGACAAGCAGGACACAAAAGAAAGGACTGCCTAACCTTGCCAAGACAAGGCAAGAAGGTCTTTAAAAGTATCTTGCTTCAAAAAATATGCCAGATTATGGTGAACATGTTTTTTGTGTGCTGTAAATAAAGGACTGGTTTGGCCTATGTAGAGCACCATAGAAGTGGGTGGAGAATCAGAGAACAGGCAGGTAGGGGAAGGGTGGAGTTAGTCAGTCTCTATCTGACCCCCGAAGAAGACAAACATGTAAGAGATACAGGTGAGCCATGGGTTGAGCCACGTGGTGGACAAATTAATAGAAATGGGTTGAATTAATATGAAAGAGCTATCTAGTAATGTGCTTGAGACATGGGCCAAACAGTATGAAGTAATATAAGTGTCTGATTCATTTCTTTGGGAGATGAAAGCTGCCACAGACCAGGTCACAAACTCCCGGACCCAAATGGCCCAGAAAAACTTTTTACAACACCAGATATGCTAGGCTTGTAGGCTGAAGATGAATGCTGCAAAGTTGCAAAGGAAACTTGTGTGACTGTTCAAGCAGCCAGCTGTTTCTATCATTTCTCACATTTTTTCTGAAAGTCACTTGCTTATACTTTCTGTTACTCAGTTAATATTTTTTCCTTCTCTAGTCTCTGAGGAAATTGAAAACTAAGTCATTACAGATTCATAAAAGAAACTTACTAAAGAGGTATAAAGTGTATAAGTTTGAGAGACATCAAAAGATAATTTTGGTTGGTAATGCAAATTAGATAGAAAGAGAATTAGATACACCACTTTGGACTGACCAAGACAGGATAAATAATGAGATATTTTCTCTGAATTTGTCAATTGCTAATGGACTAGACATTACTGATATAATTATTGCTTATATATAATATATAGTTATTATACTTATTGTATATAGATCTTTTTATATTATAACCTTTTTTATTTTTGACAAAAAGGAGATATTTGATGATATCTAATATAGTTTGTATCTAATAAAGTTTGTTGAAAATCAGAGAACTGATCCAGTCACTGATTCAGCTATAGAGGTCAGGAAGTGGTGACACACATCTTTAATCCCAGCATTGGGATCCTATGCCTCTGCTCCCAGTACTTGGGGAACACATGCCCTTAATCATAGCTCTAGGAAACAAACTAGGAAGTGATAAGGCTGAGCAGAGAAAGAAAGGTAAGGCAGGGGTTTAGCTCTTCTTCACCTGTGACACCTTCCCTTTTGGCTGAGGACTCAGAGACATTCAGTCTGAGAGTTCATGAGGAATGGCTAGGTGAGAAGCAGCTGTGGTTTGTTCCTCTGTCTCTCTGATCTTTCAGCTTTCCCTCATATCTGGTTTTGGGTTTTTATTATAAGACCAATTAGAATTCATGCAATACCCATCCTCTTGATCATTTCTTTGTATTGCTATGTGTTTTAGTCTATACTACTTTTCTAGTTATTTCTGCTTTTTCCTCTCTATATATGTTTACCATAAGGTTAGATATTTGAATTTCTTACATAGAGTCTTGAGAGATTGCCTTTGAAGAGAAAACTCTGTGACTTTGAATAAATTTAAGCATAAGAGGCATCACTTTTTGAAGTTATTTTCAACTTCAGGATAGTTTTTGACCCAGAAACAAATCACCAGAGTTACAGGAAGTACTTTACAAACCACATGCAGTTTCTCCTGTTAGTAATCAATACTGTGAGGGTTCTACAAGCTCTACCTTTATGACCTCTAGGGTAAAATAACTGTGTTCCTATATTGCTTTCTTAATTGAGATAACAGTATTGATTATGTTTTGTGAGGCCATATATACTTCTACAGACCACCAGGAGAATCATTATTCCAGGCTTTTCTCAGTAATGCATCAGGACTTCACATCCTCAGCAGAAAAAGAGAGTCAATACACATACACACACCTCTCCCAGAGTCTGAGCAGCTGGGCTGGCTTGATAAGCACCTGGACCATGAGGAGGCAGTACTGATTGAAGCCACTCAAGGAAGTAATTTTTGTGGTCCTTGCTCCCTGTCAGGGCAACATCTATTTATTTATTTATTTATTTATTTATTTATTTATTTATTTATATTATTATCAATTATTTATATTTATTACCAATGTAACAGAATCTAGAATTACTAAAGAGCCAAACCTCTGGACATGTTGGGTTCACCACATGGTATGCAAGGAGTCAGTATGTATGTAAGGATTCCTGGTACACCATGTGGTGAACCCAACATGGCGCAAGATAAGAATTCCTGGCATGTAGTGGCCACATGGTAAAGCCAACATGATGTGCAGAACATGCTGCATATAGAAGGCATGCCCCTAGGCATGGCTAGGTAAATCTGTGCCTACACACTTTTTTTTTTTTTTTTTTCCTTTATTTTGTATTTATTAAAAAAAAAACACACAGTAAAAAGAATTTAAAATGTGGAAGAGTTAACAATAACTATATAGAGGATAAGAATGATAAGCATGGCTTATCAAGGGTAGACATACAAATAAGATTGCTACCCCTATATTTTCTTTGTGTTCATCTTTCCCTCTGAATTTTTTTTTTTCCATCCCTGTATATCCTTATTCAAGGTCTCTTCCCCCTCCCAACACATCTGGTCACTTTTTTTTTTTTTTTTTCCTCTGCAACTCCCCATCCCCTCCCTGGGCAGGGAGCATACAGTCCTATGGTCCCACTGACCCATTAATGCTTGGATCAGTCTCCACCTCTGGCCAAATCCAGTTCTTTCCCCTCTCCCTCAAGAGTGAGTCAGGTGTTCCTCTAGGTGGGGTGGGGT